>CAMOHE010043959.1:0-61070 GCA_946598075.1 Artocarpus hirsutus
TTCTATTCTTGACTCCATCCATACAAAAGTTTATATCGACGCCTTCAACGCACTTTCAACCATAGAATTGCTGGGCCTTTTCAGTGTTTTGGAGCCTTGGTATCGTCCTTACTCTTTTTTTATCTAATGTTTTTCAATCTCTTTGTTCGCTTTATCTTACCCACTTTCTTTATTCTCATTTACATCGCATCTTTTAGACCTTATTTTTGCGTGCTGGGATGAGTTCTGAATTTTCCCACTCTGGTTTTATTTTTGAGAAGCCAAGAACTCTAGCAACAGAACTAACATAGAAATTTAACATTGTGGAAGACCTATGAGGAGTCGTGTTGTAATGACCCGCTTTTTTTAACTGTTACTTAGCTTGTTTAAACTTGTTTTTATATATTTGTTTTTACTTACTGGCAAGAAAATATCGGATAAATTTTTTTAACATATCTAAAAACATACGTGAAACTTATGCGACTTTTATTGCAATATAAATTCAAACGTAGCTCAAAACTTGACTTTTAAAATCAAACATTTCTTTAAACTCATTCAAAAAATGTGTACTTTTTTAAAAACTTTTTAAATCATTTGTTTCAAAATAGTGGAAAACTTTTTCTTAGAACAAAGAAAAACTACCGTAGTGGTATCCATACTTAACCTTCGCATATGTCATCACATCATCGAGCTCTTCAACAAGTCTCACTAGTCTTTTATAGAACTACCTACAATATAAAGGAACTTGTAATAAGCTTTCACCCAGTAAGTTCAAACGTATCTCACAGAACATAACATCATTTATAAAACTTTTCTCTTAAAAACTATTCTTGTAAAATTTCTTTCATAAAACATCATTCATAAGTCTTACTCGTAAAACATTTCACATAAAATGTTTTTTATAAAATATTTCTCATAAAATCGATTTTTAAAAGAAATGTAAGCAATATCATAATACATGATTCTATTTATGCTTAATTATGAACTTCATTTGTGAACTTCCTATCACCATTCTTATCTTACTTAAATTTGCGGCTTTAGTGTTCATAACAATATCATCAATTACGAGATCCTAACTTTAGAATAACATAATGCTTCCCTTGTGGAAGACTTTGGGCCGTCAAATAACGAGGTCATAATTTTAATATAACTTGTATATTTTACATCAAAGATGCTGGTATGGCACTTAATTAATTTCTTTGATTTACCTTCTTGTAAACTTTAGTGAGCATATCAATGATAAACATTATATGCTATAACTTAGCATTTAAACATTAAACATAACAAATGCAACGTAATACAAATTATGTCTTGGTCTTTAAAACATTGTGCATAGCAAATGCAATGCATTTCATACATATATAAAGCATTTGAAATTCATTTTATTCATGCGATATATGAAATTTGAAACTTACTTGAGCAACGCTTTAACGTTCCTACCTTATCCATTTTTTTTTATTAGTCGGTTTTGTGTCCTATTCAAACGACACCCGACTATTAGCTAACTTTTTAATTACTGCCTTACTTGATCGATAACATAACTTAAACATTATCCTTTCATTCCTTGTACTTAACCTCACTTCTTATTGATCTATCTCTTTTATTTCTTAACATGCTTGTTCCTTCGTTAAATTTCTTGTCTTATTTGATGGTTTCGTTACTTGACGTGATACATAACATTTTCCATCGAAACGCATCTCGTTAATTTAAAGTACTCGAGCTCTATTTTAGCGGTTTCTTTAAAATGACGATTTTACCCTTAATGGTTTTTTTGTAAGTTACTTAGCCTTACTAAAATTCCCACTAAAGGAATTTTCCAAAATTGGACGTTTCAAGGTCTATTTTGATCTCTTATGAAGGATAACCATTTTGCCCTTGATTGGCGTTAAAATTTTCGAAACCTGTTTTAAACAAAGCTTACATTTCTTGCTATTCATAATGTTGCGAAAAGAAAACACAAAACATCGGTTTTCTTTTCTCCGACACCCTAGTTTAACAAAACTTTATTGTTTTTTAGCTGTAATATGAAAATCTTGACATTTTTTGCCCTTAACATGCTTTTCAAAATTATCACATTATTTTAAGCTTTAAAACTCGTGGTTACTCACTTGCTCATAGCAGTGTAGAAAACCAACTTTTTACAGTAAAGAATCCAATTTTATATGGATTTGCGGTTTTTAATTCGAAAGATAAAATTTTGACATTTTTGCCTCCAAAACCAAAAATCATTACTTTATATCAAACCGTCTAGTTTTTATTAAGGATTAAGTCTTACAAAAGCTCTTTGGTTAAACTTGACAAATTTCAAAAATCGCATTTCCCACATTACCGTTTTGAAAATTAAAGATTAAATCTTGTAAAATTTATAACTTTGACAAATTGGTTAACTGTTAGTTAAAATTGTTTTTACCGCAACATGTAAAGCATTACACTGTAACAATTATTATAATTGTTACTGTAGCATATGAGAGCTTTACACTATTTAGAATTGAGAAGTAGTTAAGACCACTTTTGTCAAACACCGTGTTAAAACTGTGCTAAATTTTTGCAAACTGTCTACAATCCTTAATATTTTTGACGAGATTTACAACTTTCATATATTTAACTTTTCTTAAAATCATTTATCTTCATATAGTTTTTGGATGGATAGAATTTATCCGATTAGAATTTAAACAGAATTTCTTCATGAAAGTTGTCTAGATTGACATCTTTAACAAATTTCATATTGAGCTCAGAGAATAATCTGGCCTCTAAGGGCCTCAAACATTTAATTCTATCAAAAAATGCCATTAAAACACTTTTATGACATAATTTTTGCATAACTTGTTTTAGTATAGGATTAATCTCGCTTTAATCTTCTTAAACATATTTTTAGGCATTTAATATTTTAAATAATCATGCCATAACATTTGTTTTATATGCCATAGTTCAAGACATTCTATCAAACACTTTAAATACTTAACTTTGTGCTTATAACAAAGTTTGTTATTTTTCCTCCATTTGAGTGCAAAACCCTAGTTCTTAACTATCAATCATCATCATTATTCATATAACACTAAATCAAATTATGCCACATGATTTTCTTTACGTGCCATAGCACTTAATTTGAATCAAACACTTGATATGCATAAAATATGTAAACTTTAATATATTTCAAAGACTACGACTTTACTTAATCATTCCAAGATGCCAATCTTTTCTCCACAAAACCCTTGAAAACAAATCCATACTATACTATAAAATTCTCTTATAAAACTTAAGAAGAAACCCCAAGAACACACTAGGCAAAATAAGAGTTTTATCTGGAAAACCCCTTAAACCTCCTTAAGAACCCTTGTTGTCTATTCCTAGCTTTGTGGAACTATCTCATCTGGATTATGGCAATGGTAATTACTAGATAGAGACATCAATGTATTTGGAACACATTAAACCTAGACCAAGATAAATTTAAGTTCTTGTGTAATTTTGTAATGAGAAATTAGTATTCTATCACTTTGATCATTTTATGGATCTTACCTTAATCTTAAGGTGATTATAGGACTCACATATATGTATTATGTCTTTTGATTGCCAATAAGTGAGATCTTGACATTTGTTGTCAATACTTTGGCATATTGGAGACATAGTATATAAGTAGCTAGGAACATTACTCATAAATGTGGAATCCACAACTTTTATTATGGTTTATTTTTATTAATTAATAACTTAATATATTTGATTTGAATTTATGTTGATTCTAACTTATTGAGACAATTTTTGGACCTTTATAAATCAATATCTTATGAATTTTAGCCTTTTGATTCATTTTGAGTTAATTGTTATTATTGATTTTTTCTTTTTATATTATTCAAACTGACCAACCCACTCAAACTTTAATCGCATGGGTTGGTTTTAAATTTTGGGTTGATTAGATGGGTTACATTCTATAACGCCCCTATATGGGGGTTAACAGTTTTAAAATAAATAAAATAAAAATCAGAAAATAAAGATAAAACATCAAAGTAATTTGCCCGCGACTTAAATAAAAATTTTCAAAATAAAAATAAAACATAAGCAAATAAATAAACCACAGTTTAATATAGCACCTTAAATTTTAATAATATACAACTGTTATCATCATCATTTCAACCCTCAACAAATCTTAATACAGTCACAGAAAGTAACAATTGATGCTTACATTATCATGTAGATCATTCTTTGCATTCGAAGCAATTCCAACGTAATATAACTACATAGCTTCCTCAACTATTTTTCTTGTATTATTTTACACTTAGTGAGTCTTGAAAAGAGAAAAATATAAGGAAATGAGCGACAACATGCTCAGTAGGGAAAACCATTACTCACCTTAAGGTTTTATTCTTTACCACATTAAATCTGCATGGTTAGTTAGTTTTCATCATTATCTAAATTAAGATATTTATTATGATCATATTCCATGGATACCATAGTTAATCATTACCAAGTTTCATACATATACATATATACAATATTAATATTCATTATTATTCCTAGGTATCCACATTATATAAAGTATCACTCAACTTATTGAAACTCAAATGGGCGTGCTTGGCTACCCTTCAAACATTTCGAGATTATTCCAATGAGGGGACATCAAGCCCCGAGCCCTCACCAAGTCGATTCATGTACAGTGTGTTCTGGGACTTTCAACCTAAGGGAGCGTTATTACCTCCTCCCTATTTTACCTTTTAGAGTATTCATGCTCAAGGACGTAACCGCCGCCCTCTTCATGTCTCACTATTTCTCAATGTTCCATCATTATTTATAGAGTCAATTTTCCTAACCATGCTTCCCAATTTATAACAACATATGTTAATTCATTATGTTCCTTGCTAATCAATACAGGGCGAGTTCATGTCATAGTTTCATATATGATTCTCATATAATAGCAGTTCAACATAGATACATATATCTTGTGGTAAAACAATCAATTTTAATTCCACAAAAACCTCACAAAGATGAGTAATAGAATCCCTACCTTTCAAGCTTCTCAACAATCTTTTAATTTCAGAATTAATTAACGTTAGCTCCACACACTCTCGATCCTAAGTCGTACATGTAGACAATTAAAACTAAAGCACAACATATAACCACATCCATAAATGAATTATGTGTAAATCTACATATTTTAGTCTCTAATAAGATTTATAAATCACTTAGGATAGTGTTGGAAAGGTTGTAAGATCTTAAGGGATTAGAAAGTGAGCAAAGTTGGGTTCACTATTTACAATTAGCACATGGGTAACATGTGGTTTACTTAAGGTAGACGGGTGATATACTACCACTGGTAGGTTTACTAGTTTCCAATCCGAGAATTGAAAAATTCATAGAAAATAAAATACAACTCCGATTTAGGCTCATGATAGCTCGTTGGTAAGCTTAGGATGTCTACTTGTTAAATATGCAAACCAATTTACAAAATTCATTTTCATCAAATCCCAGAATTTCAAGAAAGAGCTACTGCCCATGGAGGTATTACAAAGTTTATGGAATGTCAAGTTCTTCTTTAACTCAAATCATATTATCCTTGATCGACATCCCAAAATCATTCTAAAATATGCAGCATGCATTATATAATCATAATAAATATATTCTCATGAGTTTTATACCAAAATCATCATCAAACCAAAATAAAGGTTGGTTGTTGGTTTTAATTTAAGACTCAAGTTTTTGTTCATAAATGCTCAAATATGCATGCTAACATAATTAGAAATTTGCATGAACTTTGAACACGAAAATTATACATTAAAGATGGAGAAACACATACTAAAAACCAAGTTTGAATTAAAGAAAACCTACCTCAAAATTCTTTTGAAAACACCAAAGTTTGGGTAAAAATTAAGCTTACATTGACTCCAAAACAACTTCAAACATGGCTGAAAATTGTAGTTACTTTGGCTGCAAAGAGAGATTTATGCTTTGTGTCTTCAGTTAGAAATTGAAGTGAGAAAGAGAGAGAATTAAAAAGTAGAGAAGAAGGTGGTGATTGTTAAATAAAAAGGCATTAAAATAATTGAAGAGCGGGAGATAATTGTAGGTTTATGGAGAAAGTGGTAGGAAGAAACAAATAAGCATTAAAAGAAAATATTATCATGTCTCCCCTGGAGACTTTTAGTAAATAATGCCTACATAATTGATGGGGCAAATAGGGCAACTTGTGGAAGAAGATGAAGGAAGCATAAAAAGGTGGTTGAGAAAATATATCAATGTCTCCTAGTAATTGAGGTGAATTAATTCTATGTATCCTTCGGAGACCTTTAGCCAAATGAGAAAGAGGCTACTTAATTGAGCATTAATGTAGGGGGACAAGGTTGGTAGAAGTGGGTTATAGGTAAATTTTGAATGTTTCCTATGGAGATTTGGTAAGAAATACTAAAGTGATATTTTATTTATATGATTTTTATAAAAATCATACTCGTTAAAATAACGGGTATTTCACAAAGATTCCTTTCATTCATCTTCTTCCATGTTTTCTTCTCCATTTCTTCTCTTTATTTCCCTACTGCAAAGACCTAAAAAACATCAAGAAAATTTCATACTCCTCCTAACCGAACTCAAAAAAAAAAAATGAGAGAAACTCCATATAGAAGTAATCTTCAACTCATCTTCCACGTTTTTCTCCATTTCTTCTCTTCATTAGTCCACTGCAAATACATGGAAAAGCATCAAGAAATCAGACTTTTCACCTAGCCAAACTCAAAGAAAGACAAGAAAAGCTTCATCTTGAGGTAAGCATCATCCTACATGTAACCTAAAATTTTGTTATCCACCTAAATCTAACCTCCATAGCCTCGTCTACATATTTTCGTTTCCAATGAAATTTTAGTATGATGTTCATGTATATGTTATGTGATGTTGATCCAAGTTTTACTTCATTTAGTGTTAATATTAAATGTTTATGCTCTGCACCTTGTAGTCCATATGTTGCTAATTGGTAAAGTGTTATATAAACATGGTCTTTGTTCAACAGACAAACGTGTTTTGATTTTTATGAAATTTTTTAGGAATGTTCATTCATAGGTTATGAACTGAAAAGTTTTGTGGTAATATCATGTGTATTTTGTGAGTTATTAAACTTTCTTCAAACTAGGTTCGTTTTTGGCTGTGAACTTGTACGTTTTGAACCACCTGCTTGTGCGACTTTTTAAGGTGCTAAATGAATTTGTTTGGCCACGGAAATTTTTGTAGTATTGTATTTGTATGTATATACATTGTCATAAAAATTTTGAGGTCAAAATAATTTTCATGATATTTTTCTTAAATGCTAGTTTGAAAGGTGTCTATTGCCTATTTTTGTAAAATCAGTTTTTACCACCTATTTCAAATGTGTACTTTGAATTGCTCCGATTTTTGTTGAAGCCAAATTTTGGATATGTTATAGTTTTATGTGTCGAATATATGTAATATTTTTCTTAAATTATTCTATGGTGTAGATAATTTATTATATAGACTATAATTGAGGTGGTACACTGCCTAGCTATTGCTGGCAGATTTTATGCTATGCAATATTTGACTTGTTTCAATTATTAATGAAATTTTCATGACCAACGAAAAATCATGGTATTATGTTTATATGTTGGCTTTGTCCTTGCAAAGTTTTGTGCTTGGATTGTGTGTGAATTGTAAGTTACTGAGCTATAGATTCGTAAAGGTCAGGCAGATTTTTCCCTTGGGCAGATTTGTTTAAATGTTTTAGAGGTAGATAAAATGTGTTATTGGATTGATATTTCTTGAGAAGGATGTATGAGTTATGTTATATGGTATTGTATTATGTCATGAAGATGAATGTTAATTTATTATGTGTATGAATAATTGACATGAACACTCCAAGAGGTGAGCACATCGAGACCGTGACAGCGTCACTTAAAGTAAGATTTAGTAAGCAAGCAAGTCAAGTAAGTACATTCTTACCTGCAATATGATTAGGAATTATGAAAAGTTTTGAGAAGTGTTATGTTAATGTTTATGCATTTCTCATCTAAAAGACTCCTTTTACCATGGTTATAAAGAATGTCTTTCTATGGATGTTCACATCATTGTTTCATGATGCATATGAAGTTTTCAAAAATATATATATATGTATATTTACGTATATATATCACTTAATTAAGGCGTTGCACACCCAATGATGATAATGATGATGATGATAATGATGTTTGTCCTGTAATATGGACTAGTCACGTTTAGTTTGAGATTAGCTACCACTCTCCTCTCGTGATAGCACGCCCTAATGATGTTAATGGTGCAACGTTAGGGTCCTAAAGATTAAAATAAATGTTTTTAACATGGAAAACTAGAAAAGGAAAGATATGTTCTTACAAAGCGTGCTATATGCACTATGACGACTATTTCAAAGATGAAATGATTCATACTATGATTAAAGTTGTTGTAATATTTGGTGAGATTGCAAAATGTACTTATTGAGCTTAACGTTTACATAAGTTAATCATGGTACAGATAAGGGTAAGACTATAGCTATGGATAGAGGATGGACAGACAGATGTGTGTGCAAGGACGGTGGTGTTGGATCATGGAATTATGACATGAAATAGAATGTTAATAATGCTATTTTCAAATTTAATTCCAAACATTATGAGATATTTTTATGGACTTGGTTTGTAATAATTTATAGGTTGTTAATTTGCTTTCATATTTCATGTTTATTATGTTAAATTAACAATTTTTGTAGGTAGTCGGTTAGTCGAATACCTTGGGTATTTCGTCAGGCTAACTGAGGAGAAAAATCGTTTAAGGTAAGTATTATTGAATTTTTTTTGAAAGATGCAATCTTGAGAAATGCTAATAATATACACTTAGAAATAATTCAATTGTTTAATAATAAATTAAAATGTTTATCCACATGTTCATTTGGTAATAATAATAAAAAAAATTACACCAAAAATCCTAGGTTAATAATTAGATAATACTTACAAGTTTAGGCTTTTCCATCAAATAATTAAGAGATAACGACATAAGTTAACGGTTCCTATGACATCTGTCAGGGGGTGTTACATTTATACTGTTTTGGACTATGGAGTTTTTTCTACTTTAAGTAACTTATTTATTTTTTATTAATTTATACCATAAAATTTATAATTAATGTGATATAAATTTCATTTTAAGAGTGTTTTATAGATTTTTGAGATTCCAACTCACAAAATTTCCATATTATAAAGACTCCAAATTGCACTAAATTTGCAAACATAATGCTCGTTAATATTATCCATAAATAATTTACATTTTATCATATTTATACTAAATATGATTTATCAAGAAAATTTTATTATTTAAATTTATATTAATTCTATATTTAAATTAAAGAATTTTATCCGACATTACACTTTAATTAAAACTCCCCTTAGATCGGGAGTTGGTACAGTACTTTCTTTACTTATATGATGAATCATTTTACTAGTCCTTTAACTTATGGTGACATACCATACATGATGCTTTATTAACTTTAAATAAGTGCATAACAAATGCATTTTATTAAATGATATAAATATCATATCTATTTTAGAAACATTTAATTTCACACTATTGGTGGGGTTTGAAACTTACTTGAAATTGGCACAGTGTTAACCAAGTTCTCGTTCCTTTGCTATCTGCCTAAGTGTCCTACCTGACAATATCTCGATATTAACTAACTTGTTTATTACTAACTACTTATCGATAACAAAAATTAGACATTTAAACACTTGATCTAATCTGGGGGGTCAGTTTTCTTATAAACCTAAGAGTACAAAACTTATTTTCTCTTACCTCACGTTGTCTTTCCGTCATTAATGCAATACTAAAAAATTCCCACTAAGGGGTGTTTTCTTAATTTGGATGTTTTAGAGTCTGTTAGAGCGTTTTTGCGAGAAATGACTATTTTGCTTTTGACAAATAGAAAACTTTTTGAACCCACTTTAGTTAAAAACTTTATTTTTTTTTTTTGCTTAATTGCAGTGATTTATAAAAATGAGGTGTTGGTTTTTCTACAAAACCTATTTTAATAAAAACTTTACAATTTTAACTAGAGCTATGAAAATTTCAACAATTTTGCCTAACAGGACCAAAAATCATTTTATACCAATGAGTTCAGTTTTTTTTTTTCACCGATTAAAACTTTCTAAAATACTAGGGTCAAATTCTTTTTGTTTCAAAACGTTTTTCTTTAAGCACTATTTTTTTCAAAATTTCTTGATTGAAAACTCAAAAAATTTGTAACTCATCTATTTAGTTCCTTCAAAATTTCACAAAACTCTATTCACGAAAGTTGTTAGTCTCGCTGCTTTGGATAGATTTCATAAATCATCCTCTAAGTGTACCAAAATCATCACTTTTTGAACAAGCAACATTTTTTCCACACTTGATTTTAAGCATATAAAACCCTAGCTTCTAATCATCAAACATCACCACCATACTTATAAAATACCACATAAACATGCATAGAGTCCTTTAAACATGTCATAGTCCATATTTTGCTCCATACATAACAGACTCATGAAAAGAAGACCACAAAATACTAAGGCTAGAGTTAGGGTTTACCAAAGGATTTCTCTAGCTTTTTGTCCTTCTTGATGAAGCTCAAAACTTGCTATCCCTTCTTAAACAAAATCATGAAAATAGCCTATCAATGGCCCCTCCAAAACCTAAGAAAAACCCATAAAACACATAAAGAAAAGTTTAGAGTTTACCTCCAAAAGTTGACAAATCTTAGACCAGACACTTGAATTTGCTTTAGAACTTGATTGGAAGATAGATTTTGGTGGGGTTGTTTTTAAGTAAAATAATTAAGAAAGAGAGCTTATAGGGCTGTTGCTTCTAGAGGACGAAAATGAGAGTATTTTTGGTTCCAAGTGTGCATGAAAATGATGAGAACAAGTGGGACTTTTTTCCAACTTTGATGACTCAATAGATTACTCCTCACCCTAACCTTTCTGGGGTTAAAAATTTGCTCAAAATTGTGGTGAAAATCATAAACAACAAGAAGGGAAGATATAGCTCTTTTTCTTCCTTTTAGGTGTCCCATGGTGGGTTCTACTTAACTTTTTACACAATGTAGTTTTCTACTATACTGTTTTTTTCTTATACCATCAGTGTAAAAGTGAAAAGATATTTACGTAAACTGTCTAAAATATATTTACTTTTTGCTTACTTTTTTTTAATCCCAATATAGGATTTCATTTATTTGTGTTTATATTTTATCAATACAATTACACTGTACTGTGTACCTTTTTACTTTTGTGTGTTTTTCTTTACTGCATTCCATCGACCGATAGATTGTAGGCACAAAATTTTTACTAGTTTAATTGATAGACAACTAACAAATTTATTTATAATGTTTTAGACTATGACATGATTTTCTACTTTAATTAATATATTTATCTTTTATTAATTTATACCACAAAATTTATAACTAATATGATGTAAATTTCACCTCAAGAGTAATTTATAAATTTTTGAATTTTTAATCTCATAATATTCGCACATTTAAAATACTTTAAATTGCACAAAATTCACATACACAATGCACATTAATATTATCTATAAATAATTTATATTTTGTTATAATTATACAAAATGCAATTTAATAAGAAAAATTTATTTTTTAAATCTAAATAAATTCTAGTTTTAATTTAAGGGATTTTCTCGGACATTACATTTGCCCCTAACAGCTCCAGTAAATTCTCGACCAAATCTACCTATTGCTGCTTTTAAAGATTGCTCTGGGAGTGGTTCTTCCCCGATTGATGAAGCTACTTGGAAGAAGCTGTGGAATAGTCGCATTTTAGGAGGACAAAGTTTTGTGGTGGCAAGTTCTTTTCCCGATAGGATACTGGCTTTGTCGTCTTTGTGGTTTGGAGGCTGAATCGCTTACCCATCTGTTTCTTGAATACGCATTTTCTGTGTGTATCTGGATTGCTTTCCCTTGGAGTATTCGCCGGCGCATTGTTCATTTGTCCTCCCTTGTGGATTGGCTCCACTGGATTTGGGCTACTGAACTTGGGGAGTACAACCACAGGAATTTGCTTCCATTTGCGTCCATAGTCATTGATCACCCTTGGAAGGTTCGAACCGAGGTTATTCATGACAATATTATGCCATCGGCTAATGCCACTTTTAGAGCCATTTTATAATCTGTTGAGCGCTACTCTGTACTCTGTGCCCTCCTCGTCCTTCGCCCGCCCGGAGGATTGATTTAAACTAAACTTTGATGTTGTTGTTGGTCTTAAGGAACTGGCTGTGGCATGTGTCGTTCGTGACTGCGGCTCGTCAGTTGTAGCCATTGAAATGGAGAGAAGGCCTTTCTCTACCCCCTTAGTCGCTGAAGCTTCTGCTGCGGCGTTTGCAGTTTCCCTAGCTTTGGATAAATCTCTGTGTTGTTGCATCTTCGAAGGGGATAACCAACAAGCCATCAATGTTATCGAAGGAACTTCTTCGGCTTTTAACTGGGAGTTTGCTATTGCTCTGGAGTTTATTAAAAAAAGACTTTTGAGTCCTTTATGACTGTCTCTTTTTATCTTTGGGCCCATAGCTGTAAATTTTTAAAAAAATTACAATATGTGTCTAAATTATTGTTATGAAATTAAAATCTAAAACAATATTTAAAATATCTTAAAAATAGCCTTAATGATATAGTAATTATCTTAATGATATTACATATTGTATTATATAATTACATATAAATAATTTTAATGATATCATTATAAGACATTTGTAGAATTTTTACAAATTAAAGTCATATTTCAATTCAATAAATATAATTGGGTAAATTGTCTCGTTAACCTTAAATTTTTTTGCTCATAACACTGCTAAATGGGCCTCGATTTGTAGGGTGTAATGGGAATGTTGAGCTGAGCTCAATGCCCTCTGGTGTATCCTCTGACTCTGTTGCATGGTTCCCTAAGTTTTGGAGCCTGTTGCTCTTGCTTTGAATGAATGATGTTTATAACCCCAAAAAAAAGGTGGTATTTATTAATTTTCAGCCAAAAAAAAAGTGATATGTATTATTAATTTAAGATTGATAATTTACATGATACGACTCTTAATACTGTAAATTTTCTTTCTTCGGAAAAAACAGTTATCTGCATCCAGTTTCTTCCGTATCTAACAATGTTCATTACACACAAAATTTTAAGTAATTTCATCCTTAATGACTCCACGTCATATATAAGAGCTTTTCTATGATCGGGAAGAAATGCCAACTTAATGTGTAAAAATAAAAAGCATGACATAATATTAAAGAGGCGGAACACCAACACGTTTTAAATAGAAAGTTTAAACACTATCTTCTAAAAAATAAAGAAAGTTTGAACACAAATTTAGATAGAAATTAAAATATTTTTCCTTCTCGAGGTTACGACATCATTAGATTTTGGTAGAATTAAAAATATTTTTAGGAATTTTATTTTGGAGATTTTTACAATTAATACTAAAAAAGTAGTTTTATCGATGCGTACCTATATTAGTTGTCAATAGATCTGTAGACCACCTTTTTATTTTTGGATAATTTTTATAAGTCTTTTTTTGAAACTTATTTTTTATACTTGCTACAAATATTTGAAACTTATTATACCACAAAAAAATACAATAAATGAGAGAGAAAAATAAAAAAATTCGAGACAGTGGTAAGATTTATCTACTTTAATTGGTTGAAAAAATAATTAAACAACCTACATTAATTATTTTAAAGATGAAAATAAATATTTTTAAAAAAGTCGCATAATACGAATTTTTTTCTTTATTTATTTATGTATTTATATTTTGCTGAGTTGTTCGGTTCTATATCCTGATCCGATTGAAGACGCCAATTTTTTCTTTTCGTGTTCACTGCAAGACAGCAGCTATCAGGTGCGAACTATAACGACACCCGTCCGATCATCAATCAATAATCAGAACGTGATAAAAATTTGATCAAACTTCCATGGAACTGATCCAACGACCTTAAATTCAGAAAGACCACCACAGTGCAATTTCCAATTGCATTTCGCGCTTTCTCTGAAAAACATGTGGCCAAACTTCTCAAGCCTTGCTCGGCAAGCAATATTTCCAGCTAGTGGAAGCATGGAACTAACTCTGTATCGAGGGAGTTAAAGCTCATTGAACTTTCGAGTTTGCCTATAAAATCGCTACGCCAGTTCCACACCAAAGCCATCAAAAAACCTACTCTTCGACACTACACAGCCTCTCTCTCGCTCTCTTTAACTTTATCTCTCTAGATTGTTCATTTCGATTTTTGAAATGGAAAACCTAAGCCCCAAATTGAACGCCCAATCGAAGCGTAATCCTCCTCCAAAGCGTGGACAGATCAAGCTGAGGATGATCAAGAGCCTCATCAGCTCAGTCGCGTCGATCGGAGTTTCTAGCAAGCGCGGCGGCGAAAATGGTGAATCGCTGAGCCCGATCACCTCTCCAGCTCCGGCGTCGACTCCGTCTGGGTATACCTCGGACGCGCACTCCGATTGCTCCTGATTCCTCGGGTTTGGTTGATTTTTCTGGAAGATTCGTTGCTCTTGAAGTTTTGTGATTTCAGGGTCTAGTGGCGAGCTTTTGAATTGTCTGTGTTAGAGTGTTTTTTAGGTAACATTATGAGGAAAAAGAGATCGAAATTAGGGATTTTCGGGAAAAAAAAATCGAAAATCAGGTAGTTTTTGAAGATCCTGTATGTTGTAATTTAGTTGCGGAAGCGATTTGTCTCTTTGAATTTTCGATTAATGACATGTAAATAAGTTGAAAATTTTCAGGCTTTCAGCTGAAGCCGGTTTTCATGTTCTTTTCACTTTCAAAATTTGGCTTTGCGTTTTGATTATGCCCTCATTTTGACGTATTATATCTCCTATTAGAAGAATTCTTGTTGCTGAATTCAAGCTTCTTCAAGGAACTTTTGGTTTTTGTGACGTTGTCGCTGAATCTATAGCAAAAATGTTGGCATCTTGAAATTTTTCTACCAAAAAAGTTCATATCTTGAATTTGATAATCAATACAAATGATGTTGAACATCGACTAAAAGTATAACCACTTTGTCCGTCTAAAAGTTTTTGCAGCAATCAATGTGACAAATTTTGGACAGAATGGTGCGCTTGTTATGTCTAGGTGAAATTTTGTACGGTATTTTAAATACTATAACGAAAGCTTCACATTATAATAATTTTTATTTTTTATTATAGCATTAACATAATTTTTATTTTTTATTATAGCATTAATAAGTTTTGCCTTTTAAAATAATATGTAAAAATTTTATATTATTTTTAATCAAAAAATTAGTTCTAACCAACTTTATCAAACACATTTTGATTATCTAATTAACCACGAAAATTAGTGCCCCTAATGCCGGACCTATGATTCAAAAACAAACATGTTTGTTTATCTTCTTATCAAGGCGTGTTTAATTTTTTATTTTTGTTTCTGATAAAAGTTTTGGAAGTTTGTTTGTCTCAAAATAGTTTATATGTTTTAGTTTCATGGACTGTATTTGGATAGGTATTTAGCCAAAATTTATTAACACCTATTTACTTTCTGATTTAATAATATACAGTCCATTTTCCCAACAAAAAAGAGTTTATATTAAAATATGTATGTATATCCTTTGCTAATTTTCTTTTAACAGTACCGGCATTTTTCATAATTTGAATTGAATAGGGGAAAAAGGAAGTTACATAAAAACCAAACCGCGTATTGTTGTGGGGCCATTGGGGAACGGCACAAAACGCGGAGTTTTCACTTCCATTAGTCTAGACCGCCTAGTACGAAATGTGCTCAAATTGAACTAATAAAAAAAGAATGCAAGAGAATATTTATGAGCTATGTGTCCATCTATGTACTTTATTTTCTATTATTAAACAATATCCTAAAACATAAATTATAGAAATATAGACAACATAGTCTATGATGAAAGATGAAAAGCTAGAAGCAGTTTACTGGCGGCTGGTCAGTTAGTCACTTATATTAAAAATTAACAAAAGCCAGCGATTGTAATTTCTATTGTTTATTAATTGGAATAGGAGGAGATTGGCACGGATGAAGTCCATATATAACTGAAATTTCAAGCTCATCTTAAAATAAAAGTGATTATTATGTAAATTGTCTTGATAATCAAGAGCCAAATTAACAAATATGAGTGCATTGAAAGTGATTTTCATTCCCTTCACCGCAAAAAAAAAAAAAAAAAAAAAAACTATTTTACATATAATAAATGGACATCCATATAAAAAACCATCTTGCGAGTTAAAAGGAAAGGAAGATAAAACATGGACCAAGAAAGGTGGGTGTGCGAGTGTGTAGAGAGAGAATTAGATAAGATTTATGCTTATTTTAAAGAGGACTTTTTTTTATAGAAACCTTACAGGTGGTGAACACTATAAAACTGTTAAATTTAAGTAAAATTATTTTTTTATAAAAGTTGACAAATAAAAGACAGATATCTATGTGAATATTTTTTTTCTAAGTTACTTCCCACTTGAAGAATTGCCTACTTTTAAACTTTCCTAAACAAGCATAAAACACGTCAAAGATTGACATTTCCATTAGTTATAAGTTCATTGACAGCTCTTTTTCTATTTATCCTTCCATTAAATCCGTGAAAGTACCATTTCTTTATTCTAGATCCTTCTGCCGTTGCAATTTTAGAAATGCATGCATACAAAAAAACACATATAGACATATGCTTACACGTAGAACTGCATCATCATTCTAGGATTAGGATCTATGTACCGCGTCCTGAGGTCCCCGCGAGTTTAGTTTATTAGTATCATTAATTACTACGAAGAGTACACGTAACCCATAATGATCCGATGATGCAAGATAATTTAAACTGTTTTTATTATAACACTTAAAAATTTTATACTATAATAATTTTATTATTATTATTATAATATATAAAAATTTTACATTGTTTATAACCAAAAAAATGGTTCAAACCAACTTATCAAAAAGAGTATTAAATTATGTTAAGCTTAATTTAAGTATAAAGTTAAAAGAAAATAAAAATACACAAAAAAAAAACGATTTTAACTATCATTTATAACTATAAACAGTATAAAACTCTTATATATTATAATTTTTAAACTAAAATTATTAGTTTTAACTAATTTTTTAAACCACGTATTAAACTGACATTATGCATGTGTTGCTAATATAATACTTGTTTAAAAAAAGCAATATTAAAAGATTTAAAAGATTTCTCCTTTCTTTTATTCTGCTAAAACTAATAATTACTGACAAAAAAATGCATAACTAATTATGACATTCAGCAATAAAATGTGGGACCATCTTTTAACGACATACACCTGTTTTGGTGATCATCACCAATGCAATAATTTTCAATAAGCAAGGATTTATAGCAAGAATTTTTACATTCCGTTTCACACGTAACGATTCAAATTCATAGGTTTAAATGGTCCCCAATGTCAAACTTTTAACAATTATATTGTAGCTAAAAAACATATATAATTAAACTCTCGCGTATTAAAACATTTTAAACCAAAAATGATTTAAATAATTAATTTAAACTTTTATCTTAAACACAAAATTAACTTATATTTGATATCTTAGTTGAAATTATTATTTTAATCAATAAACAAAATAAAGCTATTACATCCAATAGTTTTAGTACCAATATTTTAAGAGGGTGTTTGGTAAAGTGGTTCTCACCACAATCTCAGTTATAAACAGTAAAAAGTTTTTACATGTTACAGTAACAAAAAAACAAATTTGCTACAGTAAAAAATTCTCACATGCTACAATAAAAATAGTTTCAACCACTGGTTCCCACCACTCTCCCAAACACCCTATAAGTTCCACTCCAGCGGCTCTCCCAACACCCTTTTTACATGTAAGTCACATGTTTACACCGGCTACAATCCCCTGCAACCTTGTATAGTGTATACTCTCTTCCTCTGCACCGTACGAGTCTTGGGGCCCAAGCTAAGCCTCCATAAAATGCCCCCAGGGCCCGGCTTCCTCTACAGCCCCATTGGAGAAAATTCCACTCCTCTCTCTCTCTCTCTCTCTCTCTCTCTATCTACACTTCACCGAGTCCAAATCCATTCCCCCTCTCTCTTGACCAGAATCAGATTACGTTTACTCTCGATGCCGTTCTTTCTATTTCTCTGTTTCCGATTCTGGCTTGGGATTCTTTCAGGCTCAATGGGGAATACGACGCAACCTCGAATCCCTCCGAAGAGAGGGCAGGTTCTGTGGCGTATTATCAAGAGCTTTACCAAAGCGGAAAACCCCAACCACAATCACAACGGAGGAGGAGCCCTCTGAGCTCGACCTCACCGACCCCCGCTGCGACCCCCGCCGGATACGCCTCCGAATCCTCGGGACCTCTCGATTCGTTGAAGGAATCACTGACCGCTCTCCAAGATTAGCGATGATTCCATTCCAGGGTCTTTGTAGGTTAGAATTCTATTATTTTGTATGCAAAAAAAAAAAAGAAAAAAAGAAAAAAAGAAAAAAACAACAACAACAACAAAAATAAAAGCAAAAATTAAAAAAAAATTATATAGGGGAAGAATAACGAAATGTTGGGACTGTGGGGTTAGAGAGGATATATTGTCGAGGATTTTTTTTATTTTTTTATTTTTTTATTTTTTATTTTTTATTTTTGGGAAAGGGATATTGTCGAGAATTTGTCTAGCTGTTTTGGCACAGACCCTGTAGTTCTTTTTTTCCTTTGTTTTGGTAACCCTATGGTTTGTTATAACTTATAACGCAATTATAAATTTTGAGAATAAAATTAATGTGAATATTTATATATTTCCCCAATTTTTGTCTGAATTTTCGTATATTACATTGTATCTTTTGTAAGTTGTTCAAGCAAGCTGTGTGTTGTGTATTCAAAAGAGAAAATTGTTGGTCTCATTCTGATCTATTGCGAGAAATAAAAAAGCAAGGTGTAGATTTTGCCATTAAAACATCTTAAATTAAGAGAGAGAGAGAGAGAGAGAGAGAGGGATTTGTTTTTTTATACATTTTCAACTAAAATTTAAGCGGTGCTCTTTTGAGTTGTGATATTGGAAAGGAATTGAAGGGGTCACATACCTATCCAATGAATGGATAGAATTTGGTGGTGCATTTATTTATTTTATCACTATCTTTGTTTTAGAAGTAAACGTACATGAGACCAAAAATAAAGAAGCAGAAGATCATTTTTTTTTTCTTTGTGAGGGAATAGAAGATCACGTTTTGGAATTGGAATTCTTTTAGATTTGTGGGGGCCGATCATTTGCGCGTTTTCAGATAAGGTTTAAGATTTATATGAAAAGGATGGATAAATGTAAATTACATTGGCTTAAAATGGTTGAAATAGCATAACCATTGGGCTGCTTGAAAACTTGGGTTAGAAGCAATTGATTCAAAATAACGTTAGTAACAAAAAACTTTATATCAAAGTCTATTTTTTATTTTAAATTGTGGCAATGAAGAGCTTTATATTGTGTAAGTTAAAATCAAACCTATTCTCTAAACACATGTTATAACAATAAACAAATAAAAAATTGTGTCTATTTTTTTCATAATTTTTTTAATTATTTTTCATGCTGGAAGACACATTCAATTAAAAGAAAAAGGAAAGTACAAGACTACAACAGATATTTTTCTTTCCCTTTTTTTTTTTGTTCTTAATTATTGTTTGGGGTCAATCCCAATAAATTAGTATGCATCTAAATTACTATAACGATGGTAGTTGTGGTGCTGCCAAAGCCTAAAGATATGCTTTACTTCCAGTCTTCTAAACTTCGAGAAACACACACCCAAAAATTAAAAAAATAAAAAACAAAAATAAAAGTGGTCCCATTGATGATCTCCTTCTTGGTAATTAATCAACAAGAAAGTGCAAATTAGAGATATCAGATAAGAGGTGGCTAAGATAATTTTCAAGTTTTCAAGCATCTTGAAAATTTTGGAGAAGTTTTTGCTATTAATTGCTTTATCATGAAATATGTGGACTGGGCTTGGGCTTGTAAAATTTCCGCTATCAACACTGTTTTCTCCTTTTATGTCCTTTACGAGCCATTCTCGTGGTGAATGGATCAAAATAGACCTCTTAAGTGAGTGTTTGGGGCTGAGGTGATACAACTTTTCTCAGGACCATTGTTCAAAATACTTTATTTTTGTTGTTGTTGTTAGTTCAAACTTTACACAAATTAATCCTAAACACTAGTTGATTACTTCAATTCAAACTCTAGTAAAACTATCTTTTTTTTAAAAAAAAAAAAGACAATAAACACTGAAGAGGTCTTTTCTCTTATGAATATTGTCCTGAGAAAAGAAGTTATGATGCCTTTTATAAACAATATTCATAACTTCTTTTTTGGGATTTTCTAAAAAAGACAATAAACACTACGGAGGTCAGTTAGAGAACAGTTTGAACACAATCCCATTTTCTGTATGTATTTTATTGGTTTTGCATCGCATGTCTAACTAATATGGCATCGTACCGTGCTTTTAACACCAGACCATGAATGCCACAATACATCATAATATACCATATTTAACACAACTATCTTATAATAGGTCATAAATTCAAGTTGAAATAAATGCAGTCTCCTTTATTACTTTGTAACAACTAATATGATGTATATCTATTATTAATTGAAAATTGAGGGACACTATAAATGCTAAACATCATTAAAAAGTAGGTTTTTATCTGTAAATCCTATACTATAAAATCCACCTTATGGTGCTTATTAATAGATGGTGTTTATCAGCATGATGCCTTCTTACGAATTCATGCCATAAAAAGTCACTATCTTAAGACTAGCCTTTGGTTTTTTCCCCTTTAAGACCTTCTACAAAGAGTCCGACAAACCACTCTAGATTATTGGGTGGTTGACTAGTGACTTGCATCGTCTCAAATTTTCCTACCAAATTCCATTCAAAATTTCAAACGCAAACCAGAAGAAAACAAAAGTTAAAGCAATAAAATAAAATAAAATAAAATAAAATAAAATAAATTCCACCCACCCACCACATATTTCTTTTCCGCCCCACTTTAAAGGCCTCTCTTTAGCCTTTTCCTTTTCCTGTGCCTTGCGTATTCATTTTTAGTTCAGTCGGTGTGAAGGGAAAAAAAAAGGCAGCATTTTTTGCTTTTCTCTGGAGAAAATGAAGAGCGAGAATGAGTATTCTGAGAGTGAAGCGAATGGGGTTCCGGGGTACGGAGGGAAGTACGTTCAGTACAACATTCTGGGCAACCTTTTCGAGGTCTCCACCAAGTACGTCCCTCCTATTCAACCCGTTGGTCGCGGTGCGTACGGCATTGTTTGGTATGTCGTCTCTCTCTCTTTCTCGTCTCTTGGTTTTTTTCTTTTTTTCCCTTGAATTGAGGTTTCATGGAATCTGAGCTTTTGCTTACTCTTTTTAGTGACCCTTTACGCCTTAGATGTAGTTTCTGTGCTAGATGAGAATTCAAGCTTGTTCTTTGTTCGGATACTGTTTGCTGAATTCCCAGAAAAGACGTGACAAAAAGGAGAGAGAATTAAAAAAAAAGAAGGAAGTTTGAATATTCTTCGACAAAGGGGGGGAAAAAAACTCAATTCAACTTTTACTAGTAATGAAGAGAGTACTTGATTTTTCATCTGATTGAATTGCTTTGATGAGATGTTTAAGATTCGAACTTTTGTTTTTGAGGTTTGCTTTACTATCCTTCTTCATTTCTCTTTTTGACAATGACCCTTCAGTGATTTGAATCTGTTTTTCCTTGTTTAGTAAATTCAATAAACTCTTTTAGCTCAAGCAGGAATCAGGAAAAGATAACTGCTAAGAAATTAGAATGTCTACATCAGGTCACTTACTTGAATTGAAACTTGTTTTCAGAAGTGGAGAGAGTCTCTCTCTCTTTTTTTTGGTAGATATTTATGGTCACTCAAGCTTCTCTTTTAGTAATATGGTTTTAGTTTCCTTCTGCAGTTGTGCAACGAATTCGGAGACGAAAGAGGAAGTGGCAATAAAAAAGATTGGCAATGCATTTGATAATAGCATTGATGCTAAGAGGACTCTCCGGGAGATAAAGCTTCTAGGCCATATGGATCATGAAAATGTACTTATTAAAGATTTAAAAACCTCTTGTATTTAGTCATTTTAATAATATAGTCTGCTGTCACTTTGGCCAAAAAAAAAACCCTTTTCATTGGAAATTTTGTCAAAGGGAGTTCTGTTAACGATATTGTTTGTTTTGCCCTTTTAATTCTTTAAGGTGTGAGTAAGAACTTTTGTTATTGGTATCTTGTAGGTTATCAAAATTAAGGACATAATAAGGCCACTGGATAGGGAGAAGTTCAATGATGTTTACATTGTGTATGAGCTGATGGATACGGACTTGCATCAAATTATCCACTCCAGCCAGGCTTTGACAGACGATCACTGTCAGGTAAGCGATCAGAGATGAGTTTAGGTCTAGTCTTGTTAGTTTCATCTAACCTTATAAGGCATCTGGAAGCTTTTGTACTGAAACTATATAAGCCATAAGGTATCCTATAACTGTCAAAGCTTCCTTCATTTCCTACAAAATTTGGTCATGCTGGTTAGTTGTTAGACGTTTGTTTAAGAATATGATTCGCATTTTATATGGAACCTGGGATGCTCACCACGCACTATTATCAGTAATGAGGCATGTTGTAGTCTGATATTGTGATGCCAAGTTGAGGATTATTGAAAAATTTGCAATCCTAATAAGCTTTTATGCCCCTGGCAGTATTTCATGTATCAATTATTGCGTGGATTGAAGTACATACACTCTGCGAATGTCTTGCATCGCGATTTGAAACCGAGCAACCTACTTCTCAATGCTAATTGTGACCTTAAGATTTGTGACTTCGGCCTTGCAAGAACTACCTCAGAGACAGATTTCATGACAGAGTATGTAGTAACTCGTTGGTATCGAGCACCGGAATTGCTACTCAACTGCTCAGAATATACTGCTGCAATTGATATATGGTCAGTTGGGTGCATTTTGATGGAGATTATCAGAAGAGAACCGCTTTTTCCGGGCAGAGACTATGTTCAGCAGTTAACTCTCATTACCGAGGTACTTCCATCTCGAGCATTTTTCTATTTAATAGGTCTGAGATGGCAAATTACAACGTGTATCATTATTTAGATATTTTTTGTGGCTAGGTCTAATAATAGTGTGATAGATATAAACAAATCACCGATTGTTCCCAAAAACAGCTGCTAGGTTCACCAGATGATTCTGATCTAGGATTCCTTAGAAGTGATAATGCTAGGAAGTACGTTAAGCAGCTCCCACAGGTCCCTAAGCAATCCTTTGCAAAGAAGTACCCAAACGTATCTCCTGAGGCAATTGATCTGGCTGAAAGGATGTTAGTTTTTGATCCGAGCAGACGCATTACTGGTACGTCCTTCAGCATTTCTTAATGCTACAGTAATCTATCATTTGACCTCATTAATTTTCCTGAAAATGTATCTTTCTTCTGCTCATGTTTGCAAAGTTGAGGAAGCACTGAATCACCCATACTTGGCAAGCCTTCACGAGATCAATGAGGAGCCCACGTGCCCATCTCCTTTCGTCTTTGATTTTGAACAGAAATCCTTAAATGAAGAAGACATAAAGGAGCTAATATGGAGGGAATCTTTGAACTTCAACCCAGATAATATGGCGGAATAGTACGACCAGCGGCACTCCTTAGTCCTTCCTGTTTTTATGCTGTTTGTTGGCTAGGTAGAGATTGAAGGATTGGTTTTGGTTTGTAAATGCACAATATGGTATGAGTTTCTAGAGGGAGAGAGGTTCTCCCTTTGTATTGAGATTTGAGAGGATGAAGAATTGGTGTTGGAAAGTTTCTGGATTCAATTTGAGAAGATAGCCCGTGGAGGGTTTGGTGTGCATAAAAAGAAGGCTTTAATCTCCTAGCCTTCGTCGCTTGGGGTGGTGTTTGTATATGTAAATCGAATATATCATCTTATGGGCAAACAGAAGAGAGAGAATGATCATAATAAACATGTCGGGTCAGTTTTTGCTGATTTTTTAGTATACTTAATCATAAGAATTGTGATGTTAACTGTTTTTTTTTTTTTTTTTTTTTGGCTCCAAAATTATGTGAAATTTACCCCCTTCTTCCCTTGTGAACACCGTTTTCGCCCTTAAAACGACAACAAAATTTATGCCATTTGTATGGCTTAAGATGAGAGCATCTCTTGTGACAAATGTTGTTGTCGTTTGTCAGAGAGAACAACGGGTTTTATTTTCTCGTCACTGCACCTTTTACATGACTGAAGATTGTCGTTTCTAGGATTTATAAGATAGCAAATCTGCCAAGTGCCAGGTCAAAAAGCTTAAATCTCGAACGACATCGAACTTTTTTTTTTTCAAACGACATGTAAATTAATGGAAAGCGACAATTGTGTACATTTCAACCAAAGAAACGGCAGCAAACATTGCCCTCCATATCATTCTACTCATAAACTACAGGACAACTTACCGAAAACTGATATGTCGTTTTAGGATTTGTATGACGAAAATATTTTACATGTCGTTTTCAAAAAACGGCAATAGAGTTTTATATGACAAACAATAGGATAACTAAAATGGAAGACAATGTGTCATTTGTCACATTAAACGTCGTGCCTATTTAAAGCAATGAACGAAATGCTTTAAAATAATGCTTTCATGTTTTAAAAGACTGTAAAGTCTACGAACGGTTTGCCGTTTTAAGGTTGACGACAACAGCCTTCTAGGCAATGAACGATGGCATAAGTTCAGAGCAATGTGCCGTTTATCAGATAGGTACGGGGATATGTAAAGCAATACACGACACAGTGTTCTGTACATCAGACGACGGCATGTTTCGCAACAAAGCGGTATGCCCTTTTTGTTCACAACGACAACAAACTTTTGAAAACGATAGGATAACTTGGATGGGAAAGTGTTTCAGATTTAGCGACGGGAATATTTAAGCACTAAACGACATTAGTTATGAACATTGATTGAAATATAAATTAAGAAAAAAAAAACGACATGTCCTTTTTATCAAACGACAGCTAACGACTTTACAACCTCAGCCAGAGTCGCCATTTCCGCTCTCGAGCCGATTCGAACATGGTGTCTGATTTTCCCGAGAAAATGCTTCCTCGCCATGTTCCTCCAACTCCTCCGGAAGGCTTCGCGCTGGCAGAGCAAAAACAAAGAGCGATTCTCTCTGCAATCTCACGCTCATTCTCGTCTCACTTCCGCTCAGCGTCTGTATTTCCTTTCTTCCATTTTTTCCTTCTCCTTCTGCTTCTTATTCTTCTTTTGCAATCACTGATCGTGGCTGGTTGATTCAGCAGACCTTCGTTTGGCATCGCCTTTGACATCGATGGCGTCGTTTTGTGCAGCGAAGTTCCCATCGGAGGCTCTCCGCAAGCTCTCAGACGGCTGTACACAGGTCAGCTCCTACTTCACTTCAGAGAGAGAGAAATTTCTTTGCTTTTTTTTTTGTTTTCCTTCATCTGATCTTTTGCATCTCTGTCTCGTTCTTTACATTCTCTTGTTCTTCTTTCCTGTCCGAATTCATCAAAAAGTCTTGAAATTGAAGGAATGTGTAAATTGTAAGGCTTATAGAGGCTCTTTTCCGTGGTTTTTTTTTTTTTGCTCCTTTGGTGGACAGGTGCTCCGAAGATTCCGTACATTTTCCTGACAAATGGTTAGTTGTTCTTCTTTTTCACTTGACTTCTTTTGAAACTTCGGTTCTAACTGATTTTAAGTTTAAGAACTATAGCGGCATGTAAGAGTTTCGTACTATAGCAGACTTTTGTTTTTCACTTTAGTTTTTAAAAGCTTTATGTTGTTCACTGATGAGTTAGAATTTAAGTTCTAAAAACCCTTTTAATCGAGGGAAAGATGAATTCCGAATTGCATACTCGAAGCAATTCAGTGTCAGTTTGTTGTGTGCGTGTTTTTTTTACAACAATTTTAAAGCGCATATGTTTTTCAAGTAGGGAGGTTTTTTATACATATAGATAAATATATATATATATATATATATTGACATACTACTGTTATAAGACTTCACAGGAGGCGGTTTTCGTGAATCTAAAAGAGCCCTGGAACTAAAAGAACTTCTGGGTGTAAATATTTCACCTTCACAAGTAGTACTCCAAATATTATCTTTAAATGTTTATGACTTCTTTTCTTTTTATATTTTCTTGGAGTTCCATTTTTTACTTAGCGTTAAGTGATCTTTGTCAATTGGATGTCAACTTTTTGTTTTCTTCTCTCAGGATTATTGACCGTTAACCCTTTTTTGTTGATTGAAAGCTTGTTGGCTATGCACTTAAATCTATTCATAAAAGTTTAATTTTGACCATAGAACTCATTAAGGATTTAACTTTGAGGTGTGCAATATAAAAAGGGATTACTTTTTTGCTTGCATCATAATGCGTACAGTTTGTACAAGGCCATTCAACTTTTAAGCACCTAGTAGGCAGGTACACGCAAACCCCTTCTCTAAGTGAGGACATTAATTTTTTTTTTTTTAATTATTAGAACTTGTTGCTAGAGATATTACAAGCTGAGAAATTATACATGCCAACTTTTAGGCAAGTTAACTTGTAAATGCGATTAAATATTACCCTGCCTAAATTGTTGCATTGATTTTTTTGCCAGCCTAAAAAAAAGGGAAACTTGAGAAATCATCATTTTGTTTTTCCTTATCTAGGTCCATAGTTTGCAAATTACTTTACTTTCATTGTCAAGTGGATTATTTCCATCTTGAGTTATGATCAAAATTTCTGATGGAAAATTACATTTTTAAGGCCTTTTGATTGAGCAATACGAAGACCTGATTCACTTACAACAAGCATTACGACAAGGGTATAAGAAGTATTAGAGATTATTGCGATTCCATAGAGTTAAGAGTCTAGCGAGTTAACCAAATATCAGTCCTTGGTTCGGCTTTTACTGATTCTACAGTTTTGAAAATGAACTTGGTATTGCTGTGGGGAAAGAAGAACCTGCGGCAGTGATGTCTGGACATGGATTTAAGTAAGTTTCTTGCCTGCTTGTCCTCACTTAACTGAGTCGTGCTCTCATAAGAGGATCTTAATGAAACGTTGATTGTGACTGGGATATCTCTCCTGATTTGCTTGCGAACTTGAACAGAAATGCTCTTTCAATTGATGACTATGCATCATGCTTAGACAACATTGACCCATTGTTACCGTATAAGAAATGGACGCCTAAGCAGCTTGCCTATCAGAGTAGCAATACCAAGGAGATGAACCTAAGAGATAACATAAGCTTGCAGAGAGCTCAAGCAGTATTTTATAGTTAGCGATTCCGTTGACTGGAGCAGGGATATTCAGGTTAGTGTCGAACGTCTGTTCTTGACCATAAGAATTTTAGCATACATTTTCCAGCGTCGGTAGGTTTCAAAAGTTCAGGGTTAAAAAATGGCCATTATGTCATCTAGCTACAAGAGAGGACATGATTCATTGGTGAAGATGCTTCTGTCATGTTACTTCGTTGCCCAATCTACGTAGAAGGGGGTATGTTTCATTGCAGACCTGTCCAGAATCCATAATTTTAAGACTTAGAGGCTTCCTTATTGCTTTAGAACTTTTCAAACTTTATAGTTTTGTGTTACTTAAGGAAAAAAAAAAAAGATGTATCATCGATACCAACACTCATCCAGTCAATTTTGACCTAGAAGCTTTTGATACCGATAATTAGGTGCTCTATGACATGTTAAGGATTGGAGGTCTCCCTGGTCGGGAACTTGGATTCCAACCACCTCCGTATTTTGCTCATGATGATCTTACATACCAGGTTGGTTCTTTTCCCCTTGTGAATTGGCTATGTGTGAGAAAATTTATTCTTAGTGCCTCTATTGAAGGTTCATTGATTTAAAAAACTGATCATTTACTGATGAGGTGTCGACGAAAATTAGGCTGCCTTTCCTACTGAGCATTTTGGTATGGGAGCTTTCAGAATTGCATTAGAATCTGTTTTCAGTAGGGAAGACCAGAGAATACACGATACATATGGTCATTGTATGATGTATTTTCAAAGTTCAAATATTGAATAGTTCTCAACTTAAAATGATGTTGACTGAAGTAAAATCGTATCAAAAGGTGATAATGTCACTATTTTAAATAATGCAGAATACAGCCTCATGCTGTTGAGTACACGTTGTACGGGAAACCAAATCCCTTTGTTTTCAAGAATGCAGAAACTTTGCTTGAGCAACTTGTACCATCCCTACCCCGCAATGGTCAACTTGTTGATCATGCAAAAGATGGAAGCCACCATCTCAAAAGGCCGTATATGATGTGAAATAATCCT
Organism: Artocarpus hirsutus; assembly: GCA_946598075.1. Classification (NCBI taxonomy): domain Eukaryota; kingdom Viridiplantae; phylum Streptophyta; class Magnoliopsida; order Rosales; family Moraceae; genus Artocarpus; species Artocarpus hirsutus. Next base: position 28,271 of record CAMOHE010043959.1, read on the forward strand.
TCAGTTGACATCTGCGGTGCACGGAAGGTACGTCTCCTGGACTTTTGGACCTTTGCGTGTATTGCAAAATATAAGCACAGATTAGATGCGAACACGAAATGCATAATAACGTCTAAATTCCAGGTGGGGCACCCTTGGTTTTCTATTCTGACGAGGACAAGTTTTCAAGGGAAAAGAAAATCATCCCAAGTTTCCTCCTAATCTGGTAATGTTTAATTTCACGAAAACCAGTAATAATACAAGGACCTATAGTGGCCATAGTGGCCTGGGGATCCGTTGCATGCAAATTCATAAAAGGGGCCTCTTCTTCTCTTTTCTCCAAAAAATTGACGTGTTTGCAACCTGCAACCACTTTCTATTGAAACAAAATCACCCTTGTGGAATATAGGCGGTTATACTGACATACTATCAAGGTCTTCACTAAAGCAAAATGTTTCAAATAATTGTGCAGGTTGTTGACACCGTCGAAGAAGCGGTGGACTACATTTTGAGAAAGGAGTGCGCCTCTTGAGTCTGGAATTACCCTTTTCTTTATTTTTATTAATTACTATTATTATTATTATTTTGACGTGATTGTGGCGAAATGATTTAAAAAGGGAGGTGTGGGACATAGACTCGGATTGCAGTCTCCAACTACTCGAAATGAACTCTACCAACGTTATTCAAACTGGCATAATTTCATGGTGCAACTGATTGGGAATTTACGGATCAAATTTTCATTGAAGTTAATGCTTGTGAATTCAGTTCATCCCCCTTAAACATCTCATAGTTTGTAGTGAAGTTCCGATTCAGTAAGAGCAGCTCTGCGTTTTGCCCCCAAAATCTGCTCGCTTCAGTTACACTTTGAATCAGGTTTTCTGTTCCGCACAGGGGACGGGAGAAAACGAGTAAATGCGATTTCAAAAGCTTATAGCATTTGGCCTCTTGCCATACAACAATCAAATAAAAGCAAACCAAACCTTTGGAAACAAACTTTTTAAAGGTTTATCAGTAAACAAAGATAACAAAGAGCCTATGCACAATACATTATATAAAAGTGTAGCACATAGAAGGGGGAAAAACCCCCACATCAAATTCTTTGACTCTCCAAGGTTGTGTTGCATCTGACAGTATATCCCTTTAGGGCAAGAATAGCTGACAACATGCAGTAGTAATCCCTGTCAGGATCTATTCATAATATATAGTTGTTGTGATATCTAGTTACATAACCATTGCGCTTCACGGCGACCGGTTCTCAACTAGGAATGGTCTTGTGTGAAAAAATAATAATAATAAGGTCGTAAAGTATACGATTCTCTGGCTTTAAGTGCACTAACTATAAGTCATTGAAACATATTCCTCCTGCAAATTCAGAATTTGATGACTTGCTTTGGTTGGCTTCCTAGTTTCCCAAGAGCCTTGTCCAGTGCGGCGTTAAAATTGTCAAAAGGAACCAGTTCCATTCTGCCAACGCAAAAGACTCCATTTTAACATTCTATAAGTGGTGCGGTGCAGTAAACATTAACTATAGAGGGGGGAGGGCTTGGAGTGTAAGGCAAACAAGTAAACAGTAATGGGTTCAGATAGCATACTCGTATCTCAACTTCCCTTGTCGTGCCAGGTCCAAGAGGTAATCTATCATTTTTCTACATTCTTGTGCCTTATCTGTACTCAACCATCTCTGCAACCAGAATCCCCTTAAAGAGAGGTCCTGTTAACAGACGTTATTATGGACTCCAGTATGATATCACAAGCTGATATAAAGGACAATCAAAACTATTTAATAGATAGAACTAATAGGCACAAAATCTTTTCAGGACAAAACCATGAGAATGCCGATTGCTGAACTAGGCATGTTTGTTTTACCTCAAACTTTTGCTACCATAAGGTGCAAGTGAAACTGAGCAGATTTTGAAATGACCGAAAAAAAAAAAAAAAACACGCACACAGCACTAATCAAATTCCGTTTGCTTTTAGATTTTTAGACAAATCTTGTCTATAGCCATGAAGAACTTAACATCTTCTATTAATACAAGACGGGGGGAAAACGAGGCTTACCTTAAAAATGAAAGACGAAGTGGATACGGTAATAGGCTTCTTAGACATGCCACCATATGTTACCATAGTCCCTCCTTGTCTGCGAGTAGAATATATAAGAGCCATAAGGATATATTATTTTGAATTATATGCTAGGATTTGAAGCGCTTGAAAACTATTTTATGCATATCACGCACCTCAAGAATTTGAGGACCAAAGAAGCAGCATTACCACCAACACAATTAAGGCCTAATGAAGGCTCAGGTATATTAGCCTATTAGGTAAGCAAAAAACATAATAGAAAGAAACAATTAGTTGAACCAAAAATAATGTGAGAAAAGAACTATGATAGAACACAAAAGATAATATAATTTTATGCATTAAAGAAGAAAAACCTCTATATTTCAGAGAAATATGCTATAATGAGTCTTAAGGATGATACCAGAAGACCCTTGACATTTTTCACTTCCAATTGGCTCTCGGTAAACACTTCACCAGCGCCAAGTTTTCTAAGTTTTTCTTTCACTTCATCTGAGCCAGGCCTGTAAGAAGAATGAAATGATAGGTGAAACCTAAAATTTTAACACAATAAAAACTTTCTTTTGGTTGAATCAGTTGAGGTACTGAAAAAACTCACTGCTTGAGTACCTAGCATGTAATACTAGAGGACGAAAAAAAAAACTACAGATTCTTCAAAATTTGAACCAAAGATTCGAGATTGCACCTATCCCTGATAAGATTGATACTATGGATGCCACGATCTCGTGCAATCTGAATGACACATTGCCCAACAATGCTTGTAGCCCCATTTTGGACAATAGCATCCCCTAGCCAAGGCCCAAAGTAACCAAGGTAAATTGGTAAAGAAGAAAAAAAGAGAAAAGTAGAAATGGCATTTCCTTTCAAAACACACACACACAGAGAGAGAGAGAGAGAGAGAGAGAGAGAGAGATGGCGGTACCTGAGTTTAAAGGAATGAAGTCTTCGAGCATTCTTAGAGCAGTCAAAGGATTAACAGTAGCTGTGGCAGCATACTCCACAGGTGAATCCTTCATAATCTTGTGCCATAAACTTTGGTCTTTAACAATGTAAGTCTGCCACGTCCCTAAACAGGAAGACAATTATTATTGTCTAGTAAGGACAAGAAAACCACATGATATATGTTTTCCAGGAAAAAACCACATGGTATATGTGACAAGTATTTCTTTGTAGGTTTATGTGACTTCTTCTCTTAACATGAGCATTTCTTCAATGTATTTTGTGTGGTATAAAATGAAAAATGGAAACTAAGAACCATAGCTTTTGTTTCCAATGACTTAATTTTTCCCTTTCAGAATGTGTGAGGCCTAGGCAGACCAAAAAAACCAGGACAGCTTGGTTTATCATGAGGCAGCGTTTGAGTGAATATGAAATTGTCTTTGCCTAAAAGTAATTATAACAGGAATGGAACATTTTCAAGTCAAATCCCCATTAAAACAGACAGAAAATGATTGCCAATTTTCATTAGTCCCAACAGAAAATTAATAAGCTTAATGCCGTTTATCTTTTCTCTGTGTGTGTGCTTTTTTTTTCTTTTCTTTTTTTTTAATGTGTGTGGTTGTGTAAATCATAGTTTTCTTATAGAATAAACTTTTAACTATTCCTGCTCTACCCATTTCGATTTTTGATGTTTTTACTGGTAATAAAAATTGAAAAAATAAACAATGTTGAGCAAGATCGAGAAAGTACCAAAGCAGGGCGGGGAGGGAATGACCAAATCGCCGGGGGAGAGAGCCTTAACTGCAGAGCCCACTGAGTAAACCTCTCCAACACCTTCATATCCTCCAACCGCTGGCACTTCTGGCCTCACAGGATACACGCCTGCCATGATTATTTACAAAATTTTATCAAAGCCATTTCATTTTCTAGGGTGTTTGGTATTCTTAGTTTCAACTAAAACTTTTAATTGCTATAATATAAAGTTCTTACATTCTACTATGTCAAAAAAATGAACTATAGTGTAGGGTTCTTACATGTTATGATAGTTTTAACCAAATTTGGTTTAACCTTGTTTCAATGCTCCCAAACACCCTCCTTCCCCACCAAAAGAAAAAAAAACTTTAAATAATTGATGTTTTGACAAGTAATTGTCTCCTGAACATTTGGAAATTTCAATCTTGTTTCAAAAACCTCAAATTTCCATTACGCAAAGCTTAATAAAGCTTATTTAGCTCAATTGAAGTCTCGTTAGGAAATAATAATAATTAAAAAAAACAAAAAAACAAAAATGCTTTGAAAGGTAAAACCTTCAATACGATTGATATCGGAGGGGTTGATAGGAGCAGCGAGCATCCTGACACACACATCATTCTCCTTCACTTCGACCGGCTGCAATTCTACCACTCTTCAAGAAGCAGCAGCAGCAGCAACAACAACGATGATTATTCGTTACTAAAATTTCTTCTTTTTTCACAACAAGGAAAAATTGAGAAGTTTCTGACTGTGATTAAGAGAAAATCGGACCTGGTGACTGCATCGGGAGGACCTTGTTGGTCGTAGACGACGGCCTTCGACGGCGGCGACATGGCGGCCGAGAATGCTCGCGCGGTTAGGATTCGTAGCGGAGTGGTAAGGGGACTTTTGAGTGCTGTATAGGAGCGAGGCGGTCCTCCATTTCTGAGAGCTCTCAAAGCCACTGATCGCACCAGTGACGCCATTGCTTGCTCTCTCTCTGTCCGCTCCAGCAGTCTCGGTGACGGTGCGAGCTACATATGTAGCACTTTGACAGTTTCTTCGTGGAACGTCGCCGAATTTGGGTACGTTCCTTCTCAACGGCGTCGTTTTGCAGTTGCTGCAAGAACGTCGTGCATATTTAGTTCTTTGTTTTTAACTAATGATCAATAACTTGATGAAAAAAAGAGATCAGATGGTCCATCTCACGTCCTCATCCCCTTCAACACATCAATGGTCTTAAGGACCATCAAAGAATGAAAATGGTCCTACAAGTTTGAAAAAATTACATAAAATTTCCTCCAAATGGCACTATTTATTAAAATTGTTTTTATTTTTGTCTTTTTAAAATTGCCCTTATTTTATTTTATTTTTTAAAATACTAATTTCACATTATTGTTTTGCCCATTTTAACATACTTCACAAAAATCAGAAACCCATCCTAATTACACATTACCTACCTCTCTCTCCTCAACATCGTTCATTTCTGCTCTCCCTCGACCCCGCACACTCTCTCCTCAACATTTACTCTCTCCTGCTCTCTCTCTCTCCTTCAAATCCTCTCTCTCCTTTGAGAGCGACGCCTAACGAGGATCTAATGGTGTCTGTTCTCTTCTTTGGCGTCGTAAGAAACTTTGAGCTCGAGATCTATGGTAGAGTAGTGACAGATCTAGTTAGGCATCGCGAGATTCAACGTCGTGAAGTTCACCGTCAATATTGCGATCAGAATTCAGTTCATTGTCTAAGACAAAGCGGCTCAACAAACTCCAATCTAGCCGTTAGCTCATCGAATCAAGTTGTCAACAGCGTTGCAAGCTCATGACGGAGATCTGGCCATGGAGTGAGAAAATCATGATCGAAGCTTAGTTCATCATCGAAGATAAAACAACTCGGCAAACTTTGAACTAGTGGTCGACTAACCGAATCACGTCGTCAGTGGCGTTGTGTGCTCATGACAGAGATTTGGCCATGGAGATTGCAAGATTCTCATTTTTAGATTTAGGTTTACATTGTAATCATTTTCAAGTTCTTAGAGAATCCATGGACGATATGATTTGTATCAAGTTGCTCTATTTCTTAAAGGTCTTGCCCAATTTCTTGTTGATGAGTGATGTTGATTTGTTCGCTGAGTTTGAAGCTTGCAAGTTTTTTTTTTTTGATTTGTTTTTGTTTTTGGTGTTATGTTTTTTTTTTTTTTTTGCTATAATTGTTTATTAAAGAGTTCCAGCGAATTCTGGCCTTTTTTGGACAAAATCTAGCAAATTTCATGTTAGAACTCGGAGGGAAAAAATTACAAAAATAGGAAAGAAGATAAGAGAAAAGAGAGAAAAAAACGAAAAAGTAAAAAAAAAAAAAGTTTTAGCATTTTTTAAGATTTGAGAGTTTTTTAAGAGTGAGAGCACTATTAAAAACTTATTCTTATTTTATATATAAAAATTATTTGTTGGCTATATGGTAAAAAAAAAAAATCAGGAGAGTTTGAAAGAAAAAGTTTTAAGTAATGACATTTAGGAAAAGAAATTATTTCAATAGAAAAGGCAAGAAAATAATGTTCATTAAGGTCATATTTAAAAAAAGGAATAAAATTTACCAAAAAAAAAAGGAATAAAAAAACCAATAATACATAAGGGAAGAAGGTAAGGATTAAAATATATATATATGATATGTGGGAGGAAAACAACAGAAAGAGAGCGAAAAAGAAGCCAAAAGCTAAATTAACCAAAAAAAAAAAAAAAAAACAACAACAACAGTTCCGTCGTTTCTAATGCTGGGAAGCGTTGTGAGAAACGCATTCTCACTTTAACTATTTGTTAAAGATTTCGGGACAAAATTAACATTTTGTGCCTTAATTTTAACTCAACCGTTGGAGGGGAAGAATTTACCAAAAATATATATATTTAACATTAAAAATGATTTTTTAAAACAAAAGTTAAATAAAACAATTGAAGACACATACAAAAAAACAGACAAGTAACGTGAATCAATCTATCACGTTCTTAAAAGTGCCGTGAGGCATAGTGGAAAAAAAAAAAAATTGACGATTCGTCCCAGTTTCTTTTTTCCTTTTTCAATTTTGTTTTTTTTTTTTTCCTTTTTTCACGCCCTAAAAAGAATCCTTAGCCTTTTAAAAAGAAATTATACATATTTTTTAATCGTTTTAACTGTATTTTTTTTGTTTTTCTTCCTTTGTTTTGTCATTATACTATATGAAAATAAATTGTTTCGAATTCAAAAAACTTCTTCTAAAATGTTACTTTTTAATTTTTAATTTCATTTCTGTATGCTTTTTTAGTTGATACTTTTTTATTCTCACTTGCTACCGTTAAAATGATGTTGCTGGGTTTTTCTAATTAACCCACTACAATAAATTTCTCCCTGAACATGTCTCTTTTTAAAAGCTTTTTTACACCATTCTCCAACTATTATTTTTTTTAAAATACATTCTTTTATTTAATCCTTTTGGAGGAATTTTGAAATGCACTTTTTTTCCCTTACTTTGCTCTTATTAACACAATTTTACATAGGTGCTCGTGCTTAATTTTGTATTTTTTTTTTTCATTTTGTCAAAAGATCCCCTGCATTATAATTATTCTTTAATGTATTTCTTTTAAATAGTTTGTTTCCCTGCATGTTTCTATTGAAATAAGTACAAATAAAGATGTATGTCTATTTAGATTTTTACTCTGCAATTCTTATTATTTTAAAAGTGATAGAAATAAATAGATTTATATTAGTTGCGTACTAATTAAGATAATTATTATTATAGTAATAATACAATAATGAACACTATGTTATAAAATCTTCAACATGACTCCCACATGCTATGCATGTGGTGTTGAACTAGTAAATAAAATATAAGTTGATAATTAAACATCCATGTTATAAGTGAAGATATCTCTCTTCTTTCTTATAGGTCAAAGTCAATCAAGAAGCCAACCAAGTGCTTATATGTCCCTAATAAAGATTCCTAAGAATTTGCGAACATCGCCAACATTTTGATTGTCCAATAAGACAAGGAAATTGACTTTACTGATGAGAGATAACATAATACATATTCTGATTTTTCACAGAAAATAATCTCATAGGCTATAAAAAACAATACGGAATCAAGATTTGAATCCGGAGGGCGCACAATTAAGAACAAATTATAACATAAAATAGTAGAAAAACAATGTAAAAAAATCTGATACTTTTAATGCATATGATAAAACAATATCATGTGTATAAAAATATAAAATACAATTAAAAACATTAAAAGTAATCCCTTAAATAAAATAAATTCATAAATCTGTAAAATATCTTATGAATAAACATAAGTTTGCATATACTAAGATATAAACTGTGCATATTGAAACCAATAAACCCAGGACAGCGACTGTATTTTTGACATAAAAGTATTGAGAAATAAACATCAAAATAACGGTGAAAGTATGGGTTTGTGAAAATTGGATAGGTTCTAACTTTTAAAAATAGAGAGATGGGAAATTACCAAAAAAAAAAAAAGAAAATAAATATATAGAAGGGGACCTCATTTAATTCCTAATTTGGTGAAAAAGACCTATCATATCCTCCACTAAAAGTCGTGCTAAAAATTTGTAAAAAATTTAACGTCATGTTTAATTGAACTTGCTATGAAACAAATTTTAAAGTTTAGGTTAATTGCTAAGATTTTTAGTTCAGGATTTGATTTATAAATTCTAAAATGTGACAAGAAATTTAAAAGAAAATTATGTAAATAAGGGAGAAAATTACATGTCATGTCATACTTTTGAAAAAAAAAAACTATATAAAATGCCCCCTTACAAACACATCTTATTAAAAATATCCTATTTTTTTTCCACTTTTCAATACTGCCTCTTTTATATAACAACTATTTTTCATTCAATTTATCAATTGAAATATGTATCCCTCGTACAAAATTTGAAACAAACCCTAATTCTTGCCGGCCATTTCTCTGATCATCCTCACTTACATCTCTTTCTCTTCTTTTCTCTCTTCCACCAAATCCTAACTCCAAAACTAGCCATGGAAGCTTCTCCTGTGCTATCTCGCATAGGTCTCATCGGCCTCGCCGTCATGGGCTTGAACGTTGCTTTCAACATCGCCGAGAAAGGCTTCCCCATCTCTGTCTACAATTGCACCGCCTCCAAGCTCGACGAGACAGTTGATCGGGCCCACAACGAAAGGAACTCCCTCTCTTTGACATCATTCTGTCCATCCAACTGTCGAGATCCGTCATCATCCTCGTCAAGGCTGAGATCCACAATGTGAGCTTCCTCGGCTGCAGGAAGCTCAAATCGGCCGCTTTCTTTATTCATCATAATGACAAGCTCTCAGCTCTGGAAATCTTTCTCTAGTGCTCTCTCCAACATGTCTCTCCAGTGCTCTCTTTGGCGTCTTTCCTTTCTCTAGTAAGAATGTTTGACGAGTTTCCTTTTTTTCCACCTTTTTCGTTGTTTTCTACATTTCTAAAATGAAAATCGTTATTCTATGTTGATTTTTGTCATTCTTTGCTATTTTCTTTTGAATTTTTTGTTTTTATGGTTTTCGATTGTTTATATCATCAATCATAGCGGAGCGATTGAGAGTGCTACTCAGACTCGTCATCGGCAGAGGCTCCAGCAGCTCAGCAACGGCAAGATTATTTGATTTTAGTTTCAAGTTTTTGTGGTTTGATTTGAAATTTTTATATCTATATCATTATCTTGACTACTGTTTATTGATTTTTTAGTTATAATAGACAGTAGTAAAAAAAAGATCAGCTTGGTGATAACTATTCAGAGATGAAAATATCGCTATATATATATATATATATATAATTTGGAACCTTGTAGGTTTTACGATGAAATCTGGTGAGTTTCGAGATGGAACATGTCGATTTTGATGAGTTTGTAGACAGAAATCGATAGGTTCGGTGTTGGAACTAGACGGGTTTTAGGATGGAATTTGGCGGATTCCATCGTGCTTTGACACCCTGCATCGGTGACCAGAGGCGTTGACATTTTTTTTTCAAAAAAAATATGTTAGAATCTGGTATATTCTATTTCAAAAATCACCAAGTTATAATCCGGCACATGCGTCTGTCATTGGAGACGGTTGGCGTTTTTATGTTTTAAAGAAAAAATATTGGAATGTGATAGGTTCCAAGTTGGAACAAGACAGGTTACAATTTAGCTCCCACTAAGGCGATTGAAGGTGAGTTCTACGGTGAAACTTGACAGGTTCTGATATGTTCCATTTCGAGAGGAAAGGTAACTTAGTCTTTTAATAAATTCTTAATTTTAAATAAAGGGATAGTTTGATAAGTAGTTTATTAATGAATATTTCTAATAATGTAGTGTATTTAGGAGCCTTTTTGTAAATTACTCTTTAAAAAAATATGTTTATTCATATAGCTTTATTACGTTGTGATTCATAATATTTGTTTAAATTGTGTTAAATTTTTAAATAAATAAAGCGTTTATAAAAAATAAGTTTTAAAAGGTTCATAATAAGCTTGTACGAAAAATTTGTACAGTGTGGCACAGAGACCGGAGGCACATAACAAAAGAAGTGTGCTCTTGGACATTGCAGTGTGGTCATAAATTTTAGGCAAAAGTAGCAAAATATATCATCATTAACATTTCCAAAGCCTGAAAAGAGATGGAATCTTGCACCAGATTTATATTAGCCTGTTTTAAAATTCTTTTGATGCCCACAAAAGTTCAAAATCTTCATTTCCGACATTCAACTTGTTCATGGAAAAAATGAAGCGACTGGCTTAAAAAAGTTGTAAGATTCAAATATATAACCAAAAAAAGAAAAAGAAAACAAGAGAAAGGATTACTACAAAAAAGAAAAAAAAACATGGGATAAGGCTTCGCACGTCCCATCCACTACACTGCCCTTACACGTGTCACAGTCAAAACGATGCCGTCTCTTTTTCAGGGTTTCCAGTGCCTCACGGGGACAGTCAAATGAAACCTTTAACTGGCGCGCTGTCGTGCCACGTGTACGCTCCGAGATCAGAAGGATTCGGCGCGGTCTCGGACCTTCCAGCATTAGATTTTGTCCAGCTCAGACAAACCAATGGCCACGATTATGTCCACGTAGGATTGACAAAACATTTTATTTTTACGTGGAATTCGGAGCGTCTCCAGACCTTCATTTATGACACGTCAGCACCGAGCGGAATAATATCTTCTCCTGCCTACCCCCTTCAAAGCTCTCTCTCTCCTCTCTCTCTCTTTCTCTCTCCTCTTCTTTGTTTAGCATTTTCTTGACCAGTAAAGCCTCCTTCTTTCTTAAAAGCATATTATTTACATTTCTTAATTTTTATTCTTAATTTTTATTCCTCTACAGGAATGGAAAAAACCTGAGAACAATTTCTAAATTCCTTTTTGCAGTATTTTTTTTTTCTCTTTGAATTTTTTCTTTAAATTTCAAACTATCTTCTTGTTCTGATCTTCTTCTTCTTTTTTTTTTTTTTTTTTTGTCTTGTCTAATTTTTCCCCTGTTTTTGGTCTGGCTGAAATCGAGGTTAACAATGGCGGTTTCGTCCTGCTCAGAGAAGCTCTGAAGGTCTTATTTTTTATAGTGTTGATTTTGTGCTTTTTTGAATTGAAAAAAAATCACTTTTGTTCCTTCAATTTTGATTTATCTGTTTGAGTAAATCTTCCTTTAACCTTAGTTGTTCTGCTTATCTGCTCGAGAAAACAAGTATTGGGATTTCTTAGGTTTTTTTTTATTAAAAATTGGGACTTTAATTCTTATACTCACTATATTTGCTCTTATCGATTTAGGAGCTTATCTTAATGTCTGATTTTCTCTGTTTCATAGGAAATCAGATAGAGTATTTTTGCCTCGTTCTTGCCAAGATTTGTATATGAAACTAGTGTTGATTTATCTCTGAAGATTATTGTGGTTTTTAACTTTTCAATTTAGAACATTGCTTGGTGATGGTCTAAGATTCAATAAGATATAGGATTAATGCATGATATAGGGTTTTAATTTGTTTATCTGGATATTATGATTATCTCAGATGATTTGGCTTGGATCCTGGTTCTGCTTTGACTTTTTTTTCCCCTTTTCTTTTCAATTTTTTCGTGAGATATGATAAGGATAAACATTCTTTCTTTTTTTTTTTGTTTTCTGTGGAAATTTTTACTGTAATTATATGGTTGATTTGGTACCGGTTGGAGTTGAACTAGATTACTCTTCCCTATTACATATAGATACTTTCTGCTTTTAGTGTGAGTGGTTTTTTTGTTTGTTTATTTATTTATGGGATCCTTCATTTATAGTAAAGTGTTTGGGTTTGACATATTGAGTGACAAGGATTGCATTTGACAGAGGTTGATTTTTTGAGGGAATAATACGTATGTCTATTGGTAGATTGAACAAGAGTGTCCCTTGTGTGCAATCATGTGCATTACACATCATTGGCCTCTTTGAATCTGGTTGATGGGAGTTATTTCAATCCTAGAGTTTGTGCTTGTCAAAACAACCATATGTGTTTTGAGCAAAAGGACGTCAGTAACGGGGTACTGGATGAAGAGCAAGGTTTGGGGACGCCAGAGGAGATGATACGAGAATAAATATTGGTCAAGATATGAGTGAAGGGATTAGAGGAGCGATTCAGGCCGCTGATGGGTCCACCGTACTGCAAGCACTGCCTCAAGGACAGGTGGTGCGTTGGGAAAGGTTCCTCCCCATCAGATCTTTGAAAGTTTTGCTAGTGGAAAATGATGATTCTACACGCCATGTTGTTAGCGCACTACTTCGAAACTGCAGCTATGAAGGTTGGTAGTTAATTTTTCGTGGACTTATGGTTATCTAATGCTAACCGAACAAGAAAAACTTGGCAAGTGTTAATATTATCTGGATGCTTAATGATCACAGGCTTTTTAGTAATATGCAACTCATTAGTGCGAGTCTGTTCCATTATTTCATATATTTCAATTGAGTATAATGCTTCAACTCCATAATTGTGACCCATTACTGTAGAGCATTAGGAGAGTCAAATAGCTAACTTATCAACATTTCTAATTTGATTCTCCCTTTAATTCTTGTTGTGGGTTGCATCCTATTGTGTGAGATGGTTTAAGGTGATAGTTTCTGTGATATAGTAGGCTTTTCAGTGTTGCTTCAGACCTAACGAGATATTTGTTGATGGAAACGTTTCTTGTATGTGACTGAACGAGAATTCATCCAGTGACCCCCCTTAAGTTAACTTTTGAACTTCTATTACTTCTTTTTTCACTATTTTTTTTCCCAGTTAATCCAGTTTCAAACGGCCTTCAAGCATGGAAAATCTTAGAAGATCCAAGTAATCACACTGACATCGTCCTAACCGAGGTAGTAATGCCTGTGTTATCTGGAATTGCGCTTTTATGCAAAATTATGAGCCACAAATCTCTAAAGAATATTCCAGTGATCAGTAAGTATTGTTCCTAACAACTTTATATTTGGTTTTTGGTGTATGAGGTTCTTGTTCCTGTGATTTGTTTCTGATGTGGTGTTTCTATTACCATTCCTGATGAGCTGTGAGCAGTGATGTCATCCCATGATTCAATGGGACTAGTATTCAAGTGTTTGTCAAAGGGTGCAGTTGACTTTTTAGTGAAACCTATTCGGAAGAATGAACTTAAAAACCTATGGCAGCATGTTTGGAGAAGATGCCACAGTGTGAGTTCTATACATTTGTGCCGTAGATTCATAGTTCAACTCACGAAGTACCAGTTCTGAATTGGAAATATTCATTTGAATTTGTTTGAGGGGTGTTTGTGCTTTTATTGAAATTGCTAAGGCTCTGTTGCCATTTCTCTTGCAAGATTGTTGCCTGTCATAGCAGCAGATTTGACTCAAAAAAGTAGTCTTTGCGTTTATGTATTATATTGTCACGATTTTTATAAATTCAGTTAACCAAGCGCTGATTTTTGCACCTCAACTTTGATTAATTTCTCACTCTCTCTCTCAGTCTAGTGGGAGTGGGAGTGAAAGTGGGACTCAGACCCGAAAATATGCAAGGTCAAAAAGCGACGACGAGTCCGACAATAATTCTGCCAGCAGTGAGGAGCAAGATAATGGGAGTACTGGTCTGAGTATCCGGGATGGAAGTGATAATGGAAGTGGCACTCAGGTAATTAGTAGGCTTGAATTATGAATTCTGTGATGCATTTCTGTAATTAATAAGCAACTATGCTTGAGCGGATCAGTTAGACTTAGTTTTGAAATAGGTACATCAAATTAAACTTCATGATTGCAACATTTTTTTGTGTAGAATATTCCAATTGATCATTTTAAACTATATTTTAACTGTAACTTTCATCATATTGCTTTTCATAGAACATGCGATTAGTTTATTTCTTTTGTCATTGAGGTCCATGGTATGTCATTGCTTACCGCATACTGTCTAGTTTCAAAACCTTAAAACTGGAATAACCATATCAAGTATATTTTAATTAGAACTCGAGGGCGGCCGAAGTTCACAGCCCCACTCCTATGTCTCCTGGTGATCAGTGGGCTGACACTCCTGATAGCACCTGCGCACAGGTGATCCATACTAAGCCTGAAAAATGTATCAATAGGTGGGTGCACTCTACTAAAACAAAAGAGTACCAAGAACTAGGCGAGCAATATGGTACGGCCATATAAAAATTATCTTGTTTAACTTGTTGTGAACATACTTCTGATGTTTCACTAATTAAGGACCATTATCTGCTAATTATTTCATATATAATGTTGCAGTTGGTAAAGATGTGGAAATTGGAGTAAATAGAAAACCAGATTCGCAATGTTATTATCAACAGAAGAAGCTAACATTCGCTCTAACAAGCAAAAGGCAGAATAAACTGCCAGAGGTAGATAATAAGCAAGGAGAGGTGGATCACAACAGTGAGAATTTAAACAGTAGTCCAAATGTCAATTACACCAAACCACAATCTGAAGGCAGAATTTTTGGCACTCCAAATGGCATCTCTGACGGGTCACAAATCAAGGAAAACTCTGATTCTGGAGAACTGCCATCTCTTGAACTAACTTTAAAGAGGCTGAGAGGAGCAGGAGATGTTGGAAGTGCTGGTTTAGATGACCGCAACGTTTTGAGACATTCAGATCTATCAGCTTTTTCAAAGTATGGGAGAAAACATGTTGGAGATAAATATCCTTGTCTTATGTTGTTAACCATCAAAATTGAGTATAACATTTTATTCTTTACCTTTCTTGTGCAGATACAACACTCCATCTTCTGAGAAACAGGTAATGTGCTGTTGCACCTCAGACAATGTTGAGGTGCCTTCAATAAGTGGTGAAATGTCTTCTTTAATTTGTCTGCTTCCAATCATCATGCAGCATGTTGTGATCCAGATGGATTGTCTTTTTAATTGACTAAAAGGGAAAATAATATGGACATTCCCTCTTCTAAACTGACTTGATGGGAAGTTTCGCAATGTTTTTCCTTAGCGTTTGGAACTCAGATCCTAACAGAGAAGAAGCAAAAATTCAATTCCTACTTTGACCGTCTAACATCATTCCACTCTTTAACAGGCTCCCACTGGAAATATAGGAAGCTGTTCTCCATTTGATTCTAGCTCGGTTGCGCCAAATACAGGACCTTCGCATAATTTTCCATCTCATTCAAATAGCACTCCTCCCAACCAGCAATCTAATGGGAGTAGCAACAACAATGACATGACCTCGACCAATAAATATGTTGTCCCCAAGCCTGAAGCTTTCAGTGACAAGCCAGAGTCCACATCAGTATTCAAATCTTCTCATTCTTCTGCCTTCCAGCCTGTGCAGAGTGGTTGCATTTGTTTAGCTCCACAAGTGCCTTCTGGAAAGACTGATGCTGGAGAAGTTGACCCAGTTCAAGCACCAATGAAAGGCTCTTACAAACAGGTCCAAGTTCAGCACCATCATCATCACCACCATCATTATCACCATCACGTCCACAATGTGCAGCAGCATGTGCTGCAGGCAGAACATGATGATCTTGCATTGAAGAATGTGGTTTCTGCTGCTCAGCAATGTGGATCCTCAAATGTATTTGGAGGGCCTGTCGAGAGTCACGCCGGAAACTACAGTGTCAATGGGAGTGCCTCCGGTAGTAATCATGGAAGCAATGGACAGAATGGAAGTAGTACTGCTTTGAATGCTGGACTGACGAACGTGGAAAGTGACAATGGAGTAGCCGGATACAGTGGAGAAGATGGTATTAGCAGGAGGAACAGTGGGACTGGGGTAGTTGAAAACTGGGTTGCTCAGAGAGAGGCTGCCTTGACCAAATTTCGTCAGAAAAGAAAAGAGAGATGCTTTGAAAAGAGGGTAACTTATTTCTCTTCTATGGATTCTTCTGCTATCCCTTGTGTGCCTTTTGTTAAGATTTGTTTCACCTTTTTAGCATGATTGACAAATAAATCACATTGTTCACTGATTACAGGGAACTCATGAGTCTTAAATGTAGAAATAAGTAAATTTAAGATGCAAAGAAAAATCAAACTCATGTGTAGGAATACGCTTTGAAAGGATTCAGAACTCTGAGGTTGCGTCCCTTGTACAATTAGGCGGTTAACTTCGATACATCTTTTGTATCGTAAAACATTTGTAGGATCATTCAACTGCATAATGGTATTACAGAAACCAAACAAATGGCAATGGAGGACTCATGAAGGCTTTTTTATCCACTGATTTTTTTAAATTTGGATGCTTATATATTTTAACATTCATCCTTCCGTTATGTATGTCTCAAATGAGATGACAGGACAAAAAATGTTGTTTCTTTCTTTCTTCTTCAGGTTCGATACCATAGCAGGAAAAAGTTGGCGGAACAGAGGCCTCGAATTCGGGGACAATTTGTTCGACAGCTAGTGTATGATTCCATATAAGATTGATGCTAGACTTTTGTGATCTTTGCTAATTTGTAATAATATACATTCTGGAGAAAAAAAATTGAGAGAATATTTATTGTTGGTCTTTATTCTCAGGTCTGACACCAAAGCAGGAGAGGATTGCGAGAGCCAAGACCTCAAATCTGGGGATAATTCTGGCAGCAGCCTACAGTAGCAGGAGCTAAAACGAAAATGGCTAACCGACCTTTATAAATGCTTGTTGATTTACTTACAAGCATAGAACTGGCTGCCTGCGTATAGGACTCCTTAGATTTGCGGCAGGGGAATTTGTAGCTACTGGGCACATATAGTGTGCGTAATTTAAGCCTTTTCATTTCTGAAACTGTTGTCAAACTTCTACTTTTGAAACCTGACTAAGATGCTCTGTACCGTATTTTATGGTTTCAAACTTTGATAGACCTCTAGGAAGAGGCCACCCTTTTATAGGATCATGACCTCCATGCAATAAAATATTAAATCATTCGTGTTTGTCATTTTTCGACTTCGTTTTGGCCCTTCGGAAATTCTCCTTTCTCTTCGTAAAACCAGTTGTTGGGGAAGAAGCCCAAGGAAAAGCATATACGGCTGGCGAGAAGATTTTCCAAGCAATTTCACGTAACCTGAAACTGCCATGAACCTACAAATTCATCGCCGCCTATGGCTGGTAACATCTCATTCCATCTCATTCAGGAGTTTATGCTATTTTGGGCTATGCAGCTTTGTGCATATGTTGAATTGTTCGGAGCTGATTCCCAAGTCTGCATGGTTCACAAAACAGCGAGCGTTATTAGGTCCTAAGTAGCATCTTAGATTGGAGAACCTGATCTTCATATGGGCCGTTTAGTTTACAGGATTGAATAAAAATTTAATTTTTTAAAGAAAAAACACATCAAAAAAAGATTTGAATTGCAATTCAAACGTGTGAAACAAACAAGCCTATAATTTCTTTCATCATTCATTATATCTACAAATAGGATTATTTTTTTCCCGTTTATAATTTAAAGAGATTTAATGCTTCTGCAAACATAAGTTTTGCCAGCATTCACCGAAGACACATGATTAATTTGATTTCAAATAAATGGATATCGTATTTGCCTATTTGGACATTAGACATATGAGACACCATGACATTTATAGTTCTAAACAACGACCAGTAGCTCAAACGCCAATGCTCTCCGGTGAGGTTTCTAGGGAGAGAGAGAGAAACTGGATTCAATTCTGATGGACACTGCTACCAATGAGATTGGACTCTGGTACCCTTTTGAAAACGATGGTTGATGATGGGTTGGAATCTAGCAAAATGCCCAAAAGACCATCATGTCGAAGATATGGCCTTTAAATTTGTCAGCTTGACGAGAAGGAAGAATGTTTTTACAGTTCTTTGGGTTTGGGCAAAGACAACTTTACAACTGAACCACTTCTCCATATTCTCATAACAGTGAGATAACGGGTTTTTGAAAACGTAGTAGTTTCTTAGGCGATAAAAATCCACGAAGAACGATGTGAAAAAAATAATTTTGACCATCTGAAAAATGGTTCTAAACAAACAAAACGATGATCGTGACCGGCCAAACTTTTGAACCCGATTTTTTTTTTCTTGCCAAAAAAAGTGGGACGACTAGTGGATGCTAGTTGTTATTCAAGGCTCCACATCCCGACAACTGTTCGGCATTAAACTAAAACTACTTGTAACAGAGATAAAGTACACCCGTTGTTTTGTTCTTAAAATTTTTTAAAATATTTTCGTATATTTTTTGAGGTAAAAATTTTAGAAATATTTTTAGTATAATTTTTAAAAAAAATTTATTTTTTAAAATAAAAATATTTTTATCTATTTTAAAAAAAAACTAAACAGCTCATGATTCGGTCTTCTTAAGAAGTAATAAAATTTAAACTGAGTTTGTTGCAATATTTTCTTTGATAAAATTTAAATTGTTACAATATTTTAAGTTTAAACTTAGTTCAAACTACCTTCTCAAACGTTTTTGCCTCAAAACAATATCAAGCACCTTTTGTGAGGTTGGAACCTGAGAATTTCCATACACCAAACTAAATCCTACCCTCGTTAAGCGCTTGCCTGTATGATGGAAATCTTAGATCCGAACCATCGTTTTGATTACGAGGGTGTTTGGTCAAGGGTAGTTCACACCACAAACTCAATTATAAATAGTATAAAACTTTTAGATGCTACAATAAAAAAAAATTACTACATTATAAAGCTCTTATATACTACAATAAAAACAGCTTTTACTACGATTTACGTGCGACCAGTAATGTGTTTCTGCCCATGATGGGAATGTGGACGGTGGTGGTTCTTTCCAACGTTGAATAAGAACAACAACAACAATAGTAATAATAATAATAATAATAATAGGATTTCAAGAAGTGGAATCTGGAATGAGAAGTAGAAAAAAAGAAACCTCTCTCACTTCCCCCTTTTGTTCAACAAATTCCACTCCCGCCATTCTGACAAAGGTGCGACTTTTGCTCTTCAATGCTTGTGGCTTTTTGTCTGGTTATGGGCTGCGCACAAACACTGTTTTTCTTTCTTTGGAATCTAGGAAAGTGTGAGAGAGCTCGGATTCTCTTGTTGCACTGAAAACCAGGCCTTCTTGCGGGACAACTAAAAGGAACTAGCAAACAAACAATGATTAACTCACTCGTCAGTGCTCTAAAAAATTATAATATAAAAATGATTTGGGCTATAAAAAAAAAAAGGCCGCCTATATAGCCTGCAAGGCTAGTTCTATATGTAGCTTTCTTTGAGCATTCATTCGTCTTAGCTTGCTTACATTTCAACAACTTTGACGCGTTCTGGCAACTTGAAAATGATGAAAATGGGATACAAACATAATCCCATTTTAATCCAGATCTTTTTACTGTAGCAGCACTTTAAAGTTGTTTCCTAGTTAATTTTCAATATGACATATAAAATCTTAACTTTTTTCGTATTCAATTTAAAAGTTTAGGTCGTATTAAAACTACATCTATTGTTTAAAGTGTCTTAAGTTATTATTCCATTATACCTTAGTTTAACTACGTTTATAGTTTAAACTAACTTGAACCCACGTCTCAAAAAGGCCATGCTAGTCTTTAATCCAAGATAGTTTTGATGACCCTTTGAGGCCTTGGAGTTGGGATAGAGGGACAAGTCAATTCCTTTCACTCAAGTTTTTTTTTTTTTAAATATATATTTTGATGATAGAAAAAGGTTCACTGAACTTTTTAGCTTTAACAGTTGACCCAAACTTTGGTTGAGTTGAGGCCTTGGGATGGTCACACGTCAGACCTATCGCCAAACTTTTAGCCCAACAATTCATCCTACTTTGATGGGCTCATACACTTTGATCCGCGTATAAAGGAATCAGGATATTTTTTTTAACTTCACAAAATAAAGGAATATTAGTTGTGAATATTTTCATGATATAAATCATGGGTGAGAAGGAAAATCTCACCCAATTTCCTCATCACTACGCAACGACTTCCCCTTGGTTTCAAGAAAGGTCCCAAACCTTGCCTCATGATAAGAATATGCATATGCGTGTATAAATGCTATTATATGTTTTTTTAGCTTAAAAAAAAAGCTATTATATGTTTGGCTTTGTTTGGAAAACTAGTTTCCAACTATTAGAGTGAAACAATTGGTTAAAAAACAATATAGTACGTGAAAACTTTATACTGTAGCAACTTTTTGATTTTTACTACACTTGTTGAGTATTTTATATTATTTATTGGTTAAAATTAATTAGTTATAATTGAGAAACAAACGCCCTATAAAGCCCTCACATGTTACAATTAAAAGTAAAAATTTACTATGTTTTAAAATTTTCACAAATTATAATGTTTAAGTTCTAATTTTAAGTTTGAGGTTTTCAAACATGTTCTATTTTCAAAAACCCATAAATATTCCCTGCCATATTTCTTGAAAAAAAAAAACCTGCCATGCAACGTAGAGTTGAGTAGTATCGTTTTTGTAACATCCAATGCGCTTCAAAACTTGAACCCAAAAACTTTTTTTCCATATTAAAATTTTCCCCCGATCCCAATAAATAGTTACAACGAAATTTAATGCTATTTTTGGGATTTCTTGGCAGTTTTTCCAATAATAAATTTTTGCACATTAAAAAGGAAAAAAAATGCCTTATTTGTTTTTATTTTTAAAATTTTTTAAAATATTTTTACATATTCTTTTAAATAAAAATTTAAAACATACTATTTATATAATTTAAAAAATTATTTTTTAAAATAAAATATTTTTATCTACTTTAAAAATAATACTAAACAATCCTAAAATATCATAATGGCGAGCTGCAAGGAAGTACCAAATAATAGGTAGCTAGTAATAAAGATACACTTTCGGCTGTTTGTACAAGATCAATGAAGAGAGAGCGTGAGAAATGATTGCTAAGCTTAACTGGATAAAGGTGTCGTTTGGACCATGATTCACTGTAGATAAGAGTCAGAGAAAGTGCTATATGCTAAGCATTAGCCCACCTTCACCTATTTCTCTGACAAATAGTTATTTTAAACGTGTTTTTTCTTCTTTTTCTTTTTCATCGTGACGGCTACATTTTCCTATTTTTATGGGTGTAATCTCAACCTCGTAAAATTAAAATTTTGTTATTAATAAAATAATAAAATTTAGTCTCAAAAATATACTATATATTATATAAGATTTATTATGTTGTGACCTTTTTTTTTTCCTATATTCATGAATTTCCATTTATTCATTTATTTATAAGCAAATATGAAAAATTCTTATCAAGCTTTTAGTATTTGAAATTGTCAAATTAATAGTACACAAAAGATTATGCATAAAATTATTGTGTGGATCAATATACATTTTATTTACTTGTGATTGGCGGCTACCGAACTACTCAAATATATGTATATGTGGTGTATTTGTGTATTAAATGGAATACCTACATATTCATATTGCATTTGTTTCTGTTTTAGTTCCTTTCACAGGTTAGCTCTATAGGACATGCTTAGTGCCCCATTAAACACCTACCGACTAACTTTTTTTAAATAATAATAATAATAAAAGTAAATGTCTAGTTAAAATATAGAATATGATAGTGGTACGCACGCACATACCCCACTAATTTTAAGAACTACTTGATCTTGGAGTAAGTACAGTTTCAACATCTTCTTGTTCTAATCTTCAAAATCCTTACCTGTGCATATGCTTTATGATTTTTACTTTTATCTTTGGATGGCTATTTCGTGCCCTGGATGGCCAGGTTCTTACATATATATTTTATGTTTTTTTAATGAATTCAACTAAAAAACTAAAAAAAAAAAAAAAAAAGAAGAAAGTCCATGCATGAGATCACCAATGACAACCCATTTGCCGTTATTGGTTAGTTTCCACCAGATGGTCTTTAATTCCACGATTTAAATCCCCATGACACCAAACTTCATCTAAATTAGCTTTTAAATATATTTTTATAATATTTCTTTCCTTATCAAGTCCAAATAATTGGTTGTGACACCTGCACATTTCACTTTGTCCCATTGTAACATGCAAATCCTCCTGCGACCAACCATATATAACTTTTGAGATTTCTAGATTAATTATTTAAAAAATTACATTAAAAAAATGTTTGAAAAAAAGTAAAGGGTTATCTAATCAACAAGCTCGCCAAACTCCCCATATTTTTCCAAGTGTCTCCCTCGTAATCCTAGTTCGGATACCTTCCACAATGCTCGATAATAATGATATTTTAGTCCTTGTATTACAATAATGATATTTTGGGGACGTAACCCATTATTTTCTTGTTGATAATGATCTGACATTTGTTTGAATATTCGTTAGAATATTAACGTATTGGTCAGTTTTTCGAACAGTGGAAATTTCTAGATCAATCAATACATATTTTTTTAATACGTGAATAATTGGGGTCAGTGCACCGACCAAGAATCATAGGCGGACACATAGAGATTATGGTATATGAAAAATCTTGTTGGCCTAATTTTGTTTAATTTGTTGATGTCTACCTAGAGTTATCTAGTTCTCCTTTTTATTTTTGCTGCAAATATATTTATTTGTCACTTTGACGTTTTTGCCTTTTTTTCTTTTTTTGAGTTCATAAAATTTTGGTATTATAAATAGTGTGTGTGTATATATATATATATTCTTTTAATTTTCCTAGGCTGATTGTTGTTGTTCATTCGCTTTAGTTTCGCTTGACGTGATTAGTTTGTTCAAATCAATTGCCATTTAATAGTGCATGTTTTCAATAATACATATAAATAAATATAATTATTTAATCTTTTTCTTTTCCGGTTAACAATTATTTAATATATATTTTTAATTTTCTCAATTGCCATTTATTAGTGCATGTTTACAGTAATACATAAAAACAAATAAAATTATTTAATCTTTTTTTTTTCCGGTTAACAATTATTTAATATATATATTTTTAATTTTCCTAGATGTTTTGTTTATGTTTAGGGTAAGGCGCAACTGCTAGTTATTCCTTCTCTTTTTATCTATATTGTCTTTGTGTTTTTTTATTTTTTTATTTTTGGTTTTTTTAACTTAGATAAAGAGATTCGAACTCTTCAACCCTAGGTGAAGTCGAATATAGTTTAACAGCTAGGTTATATTTGTAACCATATTTTTTTTTGTGATTTTAGTTTTAGTTTTAGTCTTAGTGTTTTTTTCAATACACTTAATACAGTATTTGCAAACATTAACATATAAGAGTTTTGTATTATTTACAGTTTTAATCATTGTTTTGAAACAATGTTTTCAAAAACAAGATTAGGCAAGTCAACAAGCTTCTTTACCACAAAGCAGCATCATAGTGACGAAAAACAATTACAAGAAAATGTGTCACAACTATTATCATAAGTTGAAAATAAGTTATGTGATTGAGGCTTTCTCTTCTTATTGCGTAAAAAAATATGAAATAATTTCAAGTAGTGTTGATTTATAGAGATGGTGGGTACTTAGAGGTTGTGCATAATTTCCTATAAATATATATATATATATACACATATATATACACACGCGTAATTGATGACGTCTGATATAAATCTATCAATTTAAAGCCAATTGTCAATGTGGAATTCACTTTTATTTGAAAACGTAAGGTTTTATTATTTTTTATTTTTTTATTTTTTTGTGGTGGTTTATGTACTGTGGGTGTGTTATCATGTATGTTCTTTGTCTTGGGCATTAAAAACAAGAAAGTCAAACAAAGTCAAAGCCATGAGAGCTCCCAGAAAAGGGTGTCCTTATTGATAAGCGAGACAAGGAGGCGTAATAATTTCTCAAACGCCAAATTCAGTGAGAGTATAGCACTTTGAGCTTTTTGAAGCAATGCCTCTGAAAGGGAAAAAAAAATGAAAAAGAATAATAGAACAAATCAATTAAAAAAAAAATGATAGCCTACCTCTGCGCAATGAGCTAAAATTAGTAAGATATTTGACAAGTATAGTTAAAATCATAATTATCGTTTAAAATATTGTAATAATTTTTCATTTTTTACTGTAATATATGAGAGATCTATACTATTTAGTAACTACAACTATGGTTTTAAACATAGTTGTCACACTCCTTATACAAAAGAAAAAGAACCTTTTTTTTTTTTTCTTATAGAAACTATGAAAGTGAATGACAATTTTAATCTAATAAATCCGAATTGGTTTGTACTAAAATAAAAGAGCATGATTACAACCATGTTCGGAATCTAGAAGAAACAAGGGTATAACACAACAATGTCATTATTGTTTTTTTTTTTTTTGCCCTTTTTATATATATATATATATAACTCGGACAACAATGTCAATGTGATTTATATGACATTTCTACATTTAACGGTTAAAGTTTTGTTCTTAATTAAAATTATTTGAAACCCTTATTTTTTCGAGGTAACATAAATTAATTGACCCTTTCGTATTCAAGAATGATCTCATTGTCACCTGATTCAATGAAGCACAAATGTTAAAAGGACTTAAATTTTTTTAATCATTTTATAGAAAGAACTATTAGGAGAAGGTTTTAGCTAAAACCTTTTGACTTTTAGAAATGAAGAATAATATTAAACTAAAAAGATGTTTTACAGAACGGTTGAAGTTAAAAATATTAGTTTAAAAATTGTAACATATAAAAATTTTAAATTATAATATATTTTTTTATTTTAGTTGTTGAGAATTTAATACTGTTAACTTCAATTGAAATTCCCATTATAAATAAATTAAATATACATATTTATATTCCGGAGATTTTGAAAGAAAATATAAGAAGAGGCTGTCATAGACTTTCCTAAGAGGCTTTTAAGATTAGAACTTGTTGAACCCAGCTAATGAAACAGCGCGTTCTGTTTGGCTTCCAAAATTCACACGTTCTAATTTAAACACCAGCTGTGATCATCTGCGGTCAATACCACATTCCTAGAAAATCATTGATTCAATCTTGGCTGATTCTCTCTCGTTTTTTTTTTTTCCTTTTTTAATCCCAAAGAAAGGTCAAAAAACTATTTTTAATTAGTTTTTCTTTTTTTGGTGATTTTTAACTTTAGAGGAGTTGTGGTGCGCGGAGTTGTTGTACGCGTGGAACACAGCTCTCAACGCTTAGATTTGAGCTTAGGAGTTAAGAATAAAATAATAAAATAGAAAAATGAAAAAAATAAAAAAAAAAAGCTCCAATGGGCACCGCGTTTCGGCCAGTGGGTCGGTCCCGGTCACTAGAAGAGGACGTCAGGGAGGTGGGACCTGCCTTTTTCAAAGTTGACCTTTCCGACATTTTGCAAAATCGGACGGCCACCAAGTACCGTTATGATGTGCAAGTTGGGGGGGGGGTGGGGGGGGCCCCCCCCCGCAACACAAAACCAAGACAATAATTGTTTTTTAATTTTATGACAAAAGAAGGAAGAAGATTTATAAAAATAATAATAAAATGGGCAAGAAAAGCAAGGAAAGAAGGAAGAAAGTCTTGGTTACGGAAGAAAAGGACAAAGATCCGTTCCAAACCGAGCCACATCCAAGAATCGCCTTAGAAGAGTCATATTTTGCCACGTTAGTGAGGAGTGCTCTATCGGACACGTAAAAGACAATACAATAATGCCTTTTTCTTAAAAAAAAAAGGAAAAAAATTCCCCACCTCTTTTTGGGGGGTTAATTCGAAAAAAAGGCCAAAAAAAAAAATCAAATTAAGAAATAGTCTCTTTTTTTTTAGAATTAAAAAAGGGGCTTTTTTTAACACCATAATTATCTCAGTTTTTTTCACAAAAAAAAAAGACTGTATCAGAGAGATAAACCTAAATATAATAGCAAAAAAAAAAAAGAAAAAAATGAAACTGTTTTAGTACCTAAAAAGTTAATTTTTTTATACCTAAAAAAAAGGGTCATTCTTCAAATTTTTTCCCCAAAAAATCCCTTTTTAAAAACCCGTCCTTTTTGGGGTTAAATTTCCCTTCCCTGTTATTAAGCTTAGGACTTGTAATTTCCTAGATTCTAAAAAAAAAAAAAAAAGAATTTTTTTTTGTGTTGTTTGCAACAAGAGTTAAAATTAAACTTTTAGTTGTTACAATATAAAGCTTTTAAGGTGTTACAATATTAAAAAAAAAATATACTATAATATAAAATTCTTATATATTAAAATATTTTTAATTAAATTTAATTCTAACTAATACTTTTAAACATCTTATTTATTTCTCACTTAGAAAGGAAAAAAGAACCTTAGGACATGTCCAGTTAAGATGAGAATGAGAAGAATGTTCTCCTTTTTTTAATGTAGTTTTACAAGGAAAGTACGATATGAAACAGCAATTCACCAACGAGGATCCTCAATCATATCGCACTCATGAGTGTATCTATTTATTTATTTTCTCAATTAAATTAATCTTGTCCCATCTTTCAATTAGATAAATGCATATAATTTGTTGCAGCACTAATAATGGTGAACATTACTTGTTTGTTTCTCACTGGCCACGATCTTGTTACACTAGCCCTATTATTATCTTGTCCGTGCCTCACTTCTATGCTCTTCTAGTCGTTGTCCCACAACATAGACGACCCCTTTCATGTGTTGTAATATTTTATTATTGTTTTTGGGTATGAAGAGAAGATATTTTTTTTAATTCCACAAGTATCAATCGCAATATGTACGAGTTACCTAGAAAAATGTTAATTTCCTAGACGGTTCTGAGCCCGTCAAAATTAAGAGGTTGGGACAAATAACAATGCTTAGTTACTTATTCAATATTATGGTTGCGAGCATAGCGTAGGGAATATATTTTATCAAAAAAGATATTTAAATCATATAATTTAAAATAAAAATATTTTGTAGAGAGAGAATTAAGAGAGAACTAAAATAGAAAAATGTTAATCGCACGCAGTGAATATATCAGTAAATCGCACGATTCAAATCAAGATAGAATAAGTTTCTGGTTCTTTTGTTGTAGAGAGAGAATTAAGAGAAAGGCTGAAAAAACCTTAATTTAATTGGATATATTTGTAATTTTGACTTGGTATTCGTTCACTTTTCATCTAAATGGCCTAATTATTTAAGTTGCTCAAATTGTGGGCAATTAATTTTTATTGCTATCAAAATTTAGTATATTTTGCACGTTCTTCCAATTATCTCAAAACTAAACCGATTCATGAAGAATCCTTTTTATTTTTTGTTTCCTTAAATAAAAAATTGTTAAAATATAAAGAATAAGGCTATAAAATTTAAACCAAAAATTCAAATTTTCTTTTACAATCTCATTAAATTTTAATCGATCGTAACATACGCAAAAAAGTTAGCATTTTTTTTGAAGACAAATAAGTAATTTTTTTGTGGTAATGTTTTAGTTCTAAAGTTAACAAATTTTCAAAGCTCGAGATTAATATCCACTGAAAGAGAAATTCAGCTGTTTCCAATTTCATTTCTTGATAAATAAATAAATTCTCAATTAATTTTTTCTATCATATTTCATACAAATTAATAATGATTGTATTCACAACAAATTAATAATTGAGTTGTATACGCGGAAGATACATTCTTATTTACCTTTTTTTTTTTCTTCATTCAGTAACTCTTCTTTTCCTATTATGTTTTGTTTGAAGTTAGTAGTTATTAAAGCAAAATACTTACTAAAAAAAAGTCCCAAATCATAAATAACTGACGTTAAAAAGACGTGACGTTTTCCACGATACGTCTTAAGTGGCAACTAAACACTTAGAGCTAGTGCTTAAACATTTCAACCCTTACGGCCCACATGGTGGGGCCTATCTTATAGGAGGGGCCCGGGTCGTGGCTGATGGGGCAATATAAAACTGCCCTAAACAAATTCTAGATGATGAGACAGTCCCTCAGATGTCCACGTGGCGTACTTTCATTGGTGACCGATGGTAGTTGTTACGCTGTTCGAGATGCAGCGGAACCTTGCCTCCCAAAATATAAAGAGGAGTTAAAAAAGGCAAAGAAAGATCAAAGAAAAACTGCTCAGCGTGGTTGAAGAGCTCTTTCTCTCTCTAGCTCTCTCTCTCTAGTTCTGTGCCGTAGCTTCGGAAAAGTCTCACATTTCCTCTGTTTTTCATGTTCGGTTTCGGAGTACGTCGTTTCGGCTCTGTCTTCTCTTCGTAGCTGAGGAACAAATTTCCAGAGAGTAGAGAGAGAAAGAGAAAGGAGGAAAAACGACGCCCTCATGGGGTGCTTTCCTTGTGCCG
This sequence comes from Artocarpus hirsutus, assembly GCA_946598075.1. Classification (NCBI taxonomy): domain Eukaryota; kingdom Viridiplantae; phylum Streptophyta; class Magnoliopsida; order Rosales; family Moraceae; genus Artocarpus; species Artocarpus hirsutus. The sequence goes on from CAMOHE010043959.1 coordinate 56,533, forward strand.
GAAAATCGAGTAAAGGATCGGAGAAGAAGAAGGAGACTAGAAGCGTCAACAACAACAATAGAAAGTCAGGCGATCAAACGGCGCAAGGTGTGTTGTTCAACCTTTTTCTTCCGAAACGTTTCGAATTGAAAGAAAAAAGAAAAACGTATTTTGCTCTTTTGTGGAATTTTGAAAATTCCCTTTTTTTTTTTTTTTTTTTTTGGTTTGTTTGTTTTCTTGAATTATCTTGGTGATTTTTGGGGGAACTTAATCGGAATCGATTTTTCATTTTCCTTTCCTTTTTCTGTTTATTTTTTCGTCGGTGGTGCTTGTGACGCTCCTGGGATTTTTCTTGTCGTTTTCGCTGCCAAAGGCTTCTTTACTGTTCACTTTTCTTTTCGAGCCGTGCTGTTCTTCCAATTTGGCTTTTTCTCGGGAATTCTTTCTTTTTTTTTTTTTTTTTTGTGGAGAAATTTTGTTTTTACTGCTTCTCGTTCCATGATTTGTGAACTATCTTTCTGTTCTTTTAATTATTTTTTGATACCTTCTGTGGGAATGAAAAAGGCAAGAATTTGCGCGTCAGTTGAAAATGGGCTTTAAAATAAGTGGCTTCAATTTTCGATCTTATTTATTTAATTGTCCATTTAATTTAGTGCCCATGAGTTGCTAAACTTACTGCTTTTCGTTTGAGTAATTTGTCTCAACATGTACTAATTCTCTTTTGTTTGTTTGCATGGTTGGCAAGGTCCAGTCCATTGTCCCAGTTCCTTCTGGTTCTTGGTATTGATTTTATTTATTTTTATTATATTTTATTTTTTCATTTCACATGTTCTTTTTTATTTTCTTTTAAATTCTGATGTCTTCAATTTTCATAATCAAGAATTAATCATCTCTTTTTGGTTTTTCTTACCATCTGCATAGTTTCATGTCCTTATCTTTGGCCTAATAATCTCTCATTCTATCTCTCTCTGTTTCTCTCTTTCTGATCATGTGATTCGTTTCTGTTTTCCATGTGATTAGTTTCTCCAAAAGTCAGTCCGGACGTGAAGAAGGAGGCTGTCTCTAAAGATGACCAGTTATCATTGGACGCCAAGAACTTAAACTTGAAGGATGATGAGGCCAATAATCGCAGGCGGGCACAGACCATTTCCTTAAAAGAGCTCGAGATGGCGACCGATAATTTCAGGCCAGATTGCTTTCTGGGCGAGGGAGGTTTTGGCAAAGTTTACAAGGGTCGCTTGGAGCGAATCAATCAGGTTGCCCTTGTTACTCTTATTCACAATACTGCCCTTTTCTTTTATTTTCTTTAACATATTTCCTTTATATGCTATGGAGTATCGATGTTGCCTTTGGAGGTGAAAGTTATGAAGCTTTTTGTGTAGGATGTGGCTATCAAGCGACTTGACCCGAAAGGACTTCAAGGGGTTAGGGAATTTGTTGTTGAAGTACTGACGCTAAGTCTTGCTGACCACCCTAATCTTGTTAAGTTAATTGGATTTTGTGCTGAGGAGGATCAAAGGATGTTGGTTTATGAATACATGCCCTTAGGATCTTTGGAAAACCATTTGCACGGTATATAAAACTCGATTGACCTGAGATTTGATTGTCCTGTTATTTTTTTGCTTACTAGTAGAAGGTCTAATGTTCCTTTGACTCTTTGTTGCAGATCTTCCCCCTGGTAGGAGAGCACTTGACTGGAATACAAGAATGAAGATAGCAGCTGGGGCAGCGAGCGGGTTGGAGTATTTGCATGACAAGATGAACCCCCCTGTCATATACCGTGACCTGAAGTGCGCAAACATTTTACTCGGCGAGGGGTACCATCCGAAGCTATCTGACTTTGGCTTGGCAAAAGTAGGACCATGTGGGGATCAAACTCATGTTTCTACAAGGATTATGGGAACATATGGATATTGTGCCCCAGATTATGCAATGACAGGTCAACTTACCTTCAAATCTGATATATATAGCTTTGGGGTTGCTCTTTTGGAGCTCATCTCAGGTAGGAAAGCCATTGATGAGACAAAAGCCTCCAAGGAGCAAAACCTGGTTGCTTGGGTAAGACAATCCTAATCTCCATTCTCATTACTGACATAAATAGAATCAGTACCTCTTTGAATTAGCCAATTTTATTCGTGCCATTGCTTTTGTTAAATCATTTTAATGTGGTTTCTATTATTCTTTTTTGGGCTTCTGAACACATGGTTGCTTGTTGAATTCTTTGCAGGCGCGGCCTTTGTTCAAGGACCGGAGGAAATTTCCGCAAATGGCTGATCCGTTACTGCAAGGTCAATATCCGGTGAGAGGCTTATACCAAGCTCTTGCTATTGCAGCAATGTGTGTTCAAGAGCAGGCTAGCACGCGACCCGTTATAGCAGACGTGGTTACAGCTTTGAATTACCTTGCTTCCCAACCATTTGACCCCCAAAACCACCCAGGCCAGAGCTCCAGAAGGGAAAGGGATGGTGATAGAAGGCAAAGTGTTAGCAGTGGAACAGAGAGACAATGAAAGATAGAGGACTTAATATTTAGAATAATAAAACAGTCAATACCCTTTTGCGGTTCGTATATGAAGTAGGTGCCTAGTTATCAATTTTTGACTTATACAGAAGATAACAGGTGCTATTGCCCTTTCCCCCCTTCACATGTAAGAATTTCTCCCCCACTTTTTTCTTTCCCCCTTTTTTTTCCATCACTGTAAATGTGAGCTGGAGTTCTTGTATGTACTATGCCTCTTCTTAGGAACCCCATATTCCCATTTTGTTAATTGGCCTTGATTTTCATAATAATAACTCCATTCTATTTATCAAGCTAGGCACAAGCCAAAAACAAGAGACAAGGCTGAGCCATATAATAATTGTAAATAAAGCCATGCAAAGACAAAACAGTGCATTTTGCCAACGTTTGAGTCATAAACTAACAAAAACCAACAATGTTGAGAAGCTGCAAAGCTAATTTTTAAGATTTGGCAAATGAAGTTTTTTTCCTGACACAATGGCCAAGGATTCTGGACCTTCTTGTCCTCCTACTGTCTCACTGTGTTACCATGAGTAATATACTAACATTTGCCTTGACAGCAAAAAAAAAAAAAAAAAAAAAAAAAAAGATTTTTTTTAATTTTTATGAGTTAAAATTTTACTACTCACAAAATTAAGTGCTAATGGTATGTAGTGTATTTTTTTAGGGTGAAGTTTACTGTTTTATTAATAGTGGGTCCTAATCCTACCCTTGATTAGGATTGCCCAAAAATTGTGCCATTTTGTGACAAAGGCTTGAGTGGAGTATGTCGTGCCAGCTCAAAATTGAACTGGGCCCGTCAAATTAAATCCCACTTTGCAGTAGTTTGTCTTCCTAGTTCATATCAAAACCCAAGCCATGGTTTTTCAATTTGGTGGGAAGGGAAAAGGGTCCTTGTATGGGGACTTGGCTGCCTACTTCTGTTACATTTGTTCAAACGAATGGTTAACATGTGTCAAGAGATATAAAGAGAAACAAGGGACTGAGAAAGGAAAAAAGATACCCAATGGGAATCTACTTTTTTGATGATGGATAAGTCTCACCAATCTCATGATTTTCATCTTTTTATCGTGGCCAATAGGCGATATGACCCATAATATCCCATATCACATAGTGTCGGTGATTCTGTAACAATGGCCGTCTCTAATTTTGCGTTTAATGCACGTGTCATAAGGATATGACAGCATTATATAGAAGCTATGGTGGTGGTTAATACAAAAACGGGGTATGCCCTGTTGCTGATTAACGAGAAAATGAGGCGTAAAGTTACTGTGCAAGAACACTGAGTTTATAGTTAAAAAAAAAAGCGTGTTTTGAGAGAATAAATTGCAACTCTAATTGGTGGAGGAGGAAGAACCATAAAAAGCCTAACTACAAGCTTCTTGTCGTGAGGATACATTTATAGAGCGATTTTGGCGATACTCGATGTATTCGTGTTGTTACCTTCTCGTAAAAGTCTTTGTAGTCGATCTTTCTATAAGTTTTAGGTGTGCTCTTCATGCATATTTTGCTAAAAAATAATCTATTTATGCTTTGATTTTTAGTAAAATGAAAGAAATATGCCTCTATATAGCCTTTGCCGATTCAAAATAAATCCCTTCTTGGCAATCTATTCATTTCTTATCAGTGGTAGGATTTCTATCAAGGACGAGTTTGGGTTCAAGCATAATAGAAAAGCATATACTACAATAGGTTAAAATTAAGGGTGATTTATATAAGTGTTTAATTATAGGACCTTGAATGTAAAACTGTCCACAAATTATTTTAATTACAAAACTGTCCACTATTTTACATGTAAAGACCATTATAGCCTTGAACTGTAATAGAAAATAATTAACCTCTACATAATAGACCATTATATGATTATATTTTCTTTATCTTCATAATTAAATAAAATTATATTTTCATTATCACAATGAAATAATTTTATAATTGCGTTTATTATGATAATAAAATAAGATTAATCATAAAGATTTATAACTTTATAATTATGATTGTTTTTATTATAATGTTGAACACCGATACACACACACACACACACA
>CAMOHE010043960.1:0-25465 GCA_946598075.1 Artocarpus hirsutus
GATTTATAACTTACCAGGATGAGCGAAGATGCTAAAATGAAAGTTTTCGTACATGGCTCTTTTGCAAACCCAATGCTGAGAATTGAACAGTTAAGAGTCACAAAATAGTTTCACTTGAATAGATGATAATGTATCCTTCCTTCACATTCTAGTAAACTTTTTTGTTCATTTTCATGCCATTTTAATCACCAAAGATAGGTGTAAGTACATATGTTGTTCTTTTGAATGGAAATTGAGGGGTTTTTGATGGCTACAAAAGGCCTGTTTTCGGCTCACCTTTCCCTACGTAGGGTCAAAATTTACTAGTTTTGGGTTAGGTCTGGCTTCCGTCTAATAGGATGAGATCAAGGTTTTTTTATTCATAGTTGCTTGGGATGAACTTAATTGAAGATTGGGCGTTTGCGCTGTTTCCAAGGTTACACAAAATCATGTAATGTGGCAAGGGTAATACCCATTATATCCATCCATAAAAAAAAAAATACCCGTTATGTTCATGTTGTTTTTTTGATGAAACAATTATATCCCAGCAGTTGGGTACAACTCATGATTGATACTGAGCACATAGTTAGGAACTGTGAGTATGATGAGCATCGTAATTGTAATTCCAAAAACGTCTTCAAACTTGATATTTCAGCTTCCAAACAGAAGGTTCTTCAAACTAGATATTTCAACTTCCAAACTAAAGGTTCTAAATTCATAGTAATTTATAAAGACTACTCTTCTCTCCACTTTATTGGCCACGCAAGTGGGGGTTCCTCTCTCTTTTTTTTTGTTTTTTCACGGTTACTTCACGTGTCCCTTTTCCCCTTTGGGATGTTTTTCTCTCTTCTTTTCATAGCATCCATACATTGTTTTTGGTTTCTACGAGCCTTCATCCATTAAGAATTTATTTTTTCTTTAAAGAAGAATACTTAGTTTTAAATTTATTCACCTATTCTTTTTTCATAGACGTAGCAACTAACTAGTCTTCTTTGGATTGGTGAATACTATTTATTTACAGTGTTGCTCTTCCTATCAATTTATTTACACTAATGGTGAATACTTGTCTTCTCCATCATTTTTGTTACTGATGTACAATTCTAGATCTAGTAGTAAATGACATGTAAATGCTGTATGTTAGTGTGATATGTGTGTGTGTGTGTGTGTGTGAGAGAGAGTGAGAGAGAGAGAGAGAGAATTTATGTTCTTGTGTCGTTTAAAATGCTTTACGTGGGGCTTGTGGAGGTGAACTAACATGACTAAGAATAGTCCGAGCAAATGCCGCCCCTACTTGCACCTTGATTGATTTTTCTCCGCCAGCCTAAAGCTGTTGGTCCTTGTGGAAAGGCCAAGGCTTTCTGTGGGTCCTGGGATATCCTCTATGGACCAGAGAAGAATATTTTGTTGCTCTTTCATTCAAGCAGACTGAGGATATCAATCCAACAAAGGCCAGTCATCCACGAATGAATCCCGAGCACCAACAGATGGCCTCCCAAAAATGTCAAGAACTACAAGCTCAAGGGTTAATTGAACCAACAAATTCACTATGGGCATACCATGCATTTTATGTAAAAGGTCAGAACAGATTCGGAAAAAACAAAGGTTAGTAATTAATTACAAGCCTTTAAATCATTCTTAGTCGATGATAAATTTCCTCAACCCAACAAAAATTCCTTATTTGTAAACCTTAAAAAGGCGAAAATATTTTCTAAATTTGACCTAAAAGTAAGGTTTTGGCAAATAAGAATAAAACCTGATGATAGGCCTAAAACAACCTTTTCTATCCCCAATTACCATTTTCAATGGCTTGTTATGCCATTTGGGCTCAAAAAAGCTCCCTTTTTGTTTCAAAAGGCCATCACCAGGATTTATGGCCCAATACTCCAAAATGCCTTAATCTACATTGATGATATTCTCTTATTCTCTCATGATGTCCAAACCTATGTCAACCTGTTGGCCCAATTCGTCGAAATCACAATAGCCCATGGCATCATGCTCTTAAAAAAGAAAATGAAGATCGGTCAAATCAAGATAGATTTTTTAGGTATGACCTTGTTTGATGGACAATACCAGGCCTAGCCTCATATAGCTCAGGAATTGTTAAAGTTTCCTGAGATTTTAAGATTCAACAATCCACTTGCGCAGCTTTTAAAAAAGCAACCTCCAACATGGATAGATGCCTACACAAAAGCAGTCAACACTCTAAAAGGAATCATGCAAGATCTACCTCCATTGCAAATCCCCTCTGATGGGAAAAGAGTCCTACAGACTGATGCAAGCAATGATTTTGGGGAGCTATCCTTCTTGAAGAAGATAAGGATAAGAGAAGAAAGATTTGTGGCTACAAGAGCGAATGCTTTAAAAATTCCCAAAAGCACTACCACTCCACTTTCAAGGAGCTGTTAGCAATCAAGTAGGGAATAATCAAATTTGAATTTCACCTTATTGGGCGCCATTTTTTGATTGAGATAGATTCAGCAGTAGCAACATTTATGATCAAGATTAAACGAAATAAAACCATTAATGCCCAGTTAATCAGACTTGCTGTATGATTTGATCAATATTTCTTTGATATTAAACATATTAAAACAAAAGAAAACATCATTCATGATTATCTGTCCAGGCCCACTATAAAACCCATTACCAAGGCCACCAAAGAAACCATCCCAATCTTCATGATGGCTTCCTCTTCTTCCCCTCCTACAGCCTTGATTCCCATAGATACTCATATAATAATCCAAGGGAAAAACTCAAGAGAAAAGGCTACCAAAATAGCAAACTTTATGTAAAACCATCTGATAAAAAAACTTGGTTCAACCTTTTACAGAGATTTGGGACTTCATCCCCAATATCTATTTTCAAAGGTCCTCCCTCCCAGAGACGCTCTGTTCATGCCCAGACCATTGGCACACCTATTATGGTACCTCACCAGCAATTTCACCATAGCTATTGAAGTACAAACAATTGCAACAAGGACATCCATCAGAGCTTACCAGGATCAAGATAATTTTAGAGATGCTTATGAAACACAGATGCAGGTGCTTTTATGGTTTGCTCCTCTAGAAAAATGGGATGAACTCCTCACTAAGGAATGGGAAAAAAATCAGAGGTTTTCGACAAGTTTTCTAGTATCTAAGAAGACCAAAGGAAACAGTAATGCTATTAAATTGTTACACAATTTTGTTTTTAAGTCTTTCTTGTAAACTTCAAGAAAATGGCTCCATCTCCACAGATCCTACAGTTGAAGTATATGGATCCAGCAAAAAACACATTGAAAGTATAGGAACTTTCTAGAGAGAAATTCAAAAATCTCTCTTCATCAAGAACCAAACCATTCCAGACTAGATATGGCCTTCTCTAGATTCAGATGCTCGATGGGAACAGTTCCCACCTAATACAATCAAAAGATAGAACAGGCTCTAAAAGAATACTCCCAAGGCTCCTCCAAAGATGATGATGTCATAACCAGTCAAAAGCTCAGCCCTATGCTTTACACCCAGACGAGCACTGAAGGTGTACTCTATTACAAGGATCAAGCTTTTCAAGATTCTCAGGACCTATACATCTTTGAAGAACCTTATCTCTTTAGCAATGTTTCCAATGCAAGACCACCTTGACAAAAGCTCCTTTGGTCATGCTATGACGCGTGTCCACCAATGGATGATGATGAGATTGATGAAGCCCTCAGAGACATGGCATGTGAAAAAAGTTAGATAGATGACTATGATGACCATAAAACAGACTAAAGATGCTTTCCCACAAAATCCAAAAGAAATGTACTCTTTTTATCATGTGTTCTTTTTAGGCATGCAAACTTTTTAGCTTTAGTCGCGTGGAATCTTTCTTTTCAGCTGTAAAGTATGGTGTGATCTAGAATCCTTATCTAGCTTTGTAAAAGTCGATAGATGGTATGGTGTGATGTAATCCCTTACGTTTGCAGGTTTGTATTTGAAGTTATATATATTCAGAACTTCTCTTCAGTTTGTAACGAGTGAAATAAATAAATAAAAAAAAAAGCTTTATGTAAAATTCTCTCAATATGTTCTAAACACTTCATCAAAGAAATCAGAGAGCAGTAGAGTTATAAGGTCCTTGAGAGCTTTAAATACAATATCCATAGGTTGAAAATAGGTATAGTAGCTGTAGATTCCAGATAAAGATCGTAAATCTCCGTAGATGCCAAGGAGGGCGAGAGAAGGAGTAGATAAAATCTGGTTTTATTGGCCTCTATAGTCTGTTATTTAGTCCTTGGAATCAGAGGTAGAGCCTATGACCACCATGTGGTATCAAAGCCTGACAACTTTGCTTCTCAACTGATTTCTTCCAGCCATGACAACCAGTTCAGAAACCTCAATGCCTTCTTCGTCTTCCCCTATTATTTCTTCTGTCTTACCCCATTCACCCTTTCTTCATAAATCTACTTCATCCAAGTTAGATTACTTATATGAAATATCTTACCTTCCTGATGAAAGTAAAATACATTCTGAGTCACTTCCTCTTATAAATCCCTATCATGCTTTCACCCAAACTACCAATCCTTTTACCAGGTCCATAAAGTCCTTAATCTGCTCTTCCCCCAAGGTTCCTAAGGAATATGTTCAAGCTTCAAAGTTTAGTCAGTGTCAGCTACCAGTAGTATCGTCCGAACAAATGGTCACCTTATAGATACCTCCTGAACTTTCATCCCAATGGCTCTCATAGGGGTACACACACATTCATTTTGGTGCTGTTCGACTAGCTCTAACTTATCATGCTAGAAAGGGACTACCAATTATGGCTAGAATTGGTCTTCTTGATACTAGACTAAAACGGTATCAACAAGCCAGTATGGCCACTATGGAGACTACATTAAATGCAGGAACAATCATTGTTACACTATTCCCTAACTTTAATATGTCTCTCATGGACAACAGGCTTCTTGATGCACTCAAGGTCCTAGTACAGATTGTCAGGGTTAATCAAGATCCCAATTCAATTGGGTCTACTCTTCATTATCAATTGGCGTACAGATTACAAGATTATGCACTTGATCTTGCTTTGCCAACAACAACTGATGCTTGATGATCAAAGTGGATTTTGACTAGGTACCCACATGTACCCACATCCCTAAACAAATTTCCACTGAAGAATTACAAAAGGTACTCCCGAGTTCTTGGATCACCAACTATGAGAAACTTCACCAAAACCAGTCTCTAATCCATATGAAAGAACCCAAGTACGAGACTTTGCAAGATGGCAGCACTCAGATAACATTTGACATATCACAAGCCTCCTCTTCCCACTACTTCACTACCTAGTACATGATGACGAGTATCGCAGCTCCACAACTAATGGATATTGATTCCTTTGACACTCAAGGGAACCCAATATATCCTTTCAAGACAGAAACAGGACATTGTTACTAGGATGCATGTTTATGTGCAAAATGCTCAGGATGCTCAAAAGAAAGATGTTAGTGGACACGCGTCATAGCATGACCAAAGGAGCTTTTGTCGAGGTGGTCCTACATTGGACACATTGCTGAAAGGATCATGATTAATTTGGAAAAAGTTTGGTAGAGATTCCCAGGCCTTAAAGCATTGCTTATATGCTAATCCATTTGGAAGGATTTTGAGGCCTTTTTTTTTTGTGTAGAGATCAAATCCAATAATAAGATCTTTGCTCAGAAGTTTTGATCCAATCACATTGTGAGTAGTTGAGCATTTAGGAAAGAATATTAACTTGATCGACTTGCTGATGAGCTTTGTGCTGAAAATGGTGTTGTTAGCAGCATGAAAGTACTGCTTTTGTTTTATCCAGTATTTTGACGGCAGAATGTCTGGATTCATTATTGTATAAGAAGCGCCTGTGTCAAAGAATGTTGCTATTTTAATTGGCTTCGAATATTTAGATGGTAGTACCTACATCTTTATTACTGGAACAGGTTGAGTCAGGTTGATGCTGTCAATCTAATAAGTCTCCTGAAGTTCTTCAAGTTGTTCGATGGCACATATCGAATCAGGAGATTGCTCATCTTCAAGAGAGAAAATGGATTCTACATCGTTGTCAAATAGTGAAATCCCAGTAGCATCTTTGATGAAGGTGATCATTTTAGTTGTCTTTCCTTCAAGACAATTCTTTGCAAAGTGGCCCTTCTTTTCGCATTTATAGCATCTGTCTGTAGTTTTCCTGATCCTTTTCTTCCTTCGGAGAAACTTGACAAGTCTTTTCTTGGACTTAAATCGTCTTCGTCGTTTGTCTGAAAAATCCTTTTCAATGAAAGACTGTTTCTTGAACTTCTTTTTTGGACATGAGCAAGACTGATGGGAAGGAGACTTAATAACAAGATCCTTCTTATCGCAGACTCTATCCAATTGTTTGGAATGCTTTAAATACTCTTGTAGGAACTTGTTCTAGGAACACATCTTCTCAAGGGCACGGATTATGAATTGATATAGTTCTCCAAGAGTAGTTTCCCTTAGTTCTTTTCCTGCATAAGCTAGGAGTCTGGATGTCTCTTTTCCGAGAGGCTCAGGAATGGACGAGAGGAAAGCTTGCTTTAAATTTGGATCATTGATTCCACCAATTTGATAGAACCCCTAAGAGATTCTTTTGAAATGTTTTTCTAAATCTTTCCTGTCCATGGAACAGCATTTCATTTTGAAGAATTCTACCCGTAGCCTTTATGTCATTTGAGTATCTTGCCCACAAAATTCTATATGGACTAAGGCAAGGGCTTCTTAAATATTCTCTATCTGGAGAAACTACAACTGTCTGTAGTCTCCTAAGTTTTTCCACCATTCTTGGAGAATTCCTGTAAATCTAGAGGCGAATCCTAACAAGACATTTCTGGTCTGCATCTTAGGCTTTTGGGATTCAAGGAGAAGCCAAGCTTTGAATTCTTGGAAGTGAATATTCCATTGATGAGGGGGGATATCATCAAGAGTAAACGTGTGGAATTTTGAGGACTTCAGCGCCTGTTGAGACACTTCTTTGGTGTCCACTTGCTCTTCCACATGATAAGCCTGAGTAGTCTCCGATTGTTCATCTGGTTCTGTTGGTTGTGCCATATACTGAGGGAATGATTCTTCTTCGATTGAATCTCCTTCAGAGTGAATTTCAGAGTGGTCTTTAAAAGTTTGGGAAGACACGGTTTCTGATTCAGATTTGGTCTCAATTTCATCAGAATCTGATGTAGACTGCGAAGAAGAGTGGCTTTGTTTGTACAAAACTTGGGACAAAGGATTTTGGACCATGAGCTGAGTTTCTGTTTTTTGGAAGGGAGAAGAAGGTTTATTTGTTGGTTCTGTTTGGGTTGCCATTTTGGTTTTTCCTTTCTTCTTGTTCAGCTTATCTTGTTCTTCTAAAATCTGTTTAAGCCGGAGCGTAGAAGACGAAGCAGGTTTTGCAAATTGGATTAATGGCTGAGGTTCTTTGTGCATTGTTGTGAATCTCTAAGGTGTGACATCATCTGTTGCAGCAGTCTTCATCATTTCTTGTCGCTTTAGCGCTTCATACTAGAGCTTTAGATTCTTCATTTCTTCTTCCTTGGAAAGGAAGACATGCATTGGGACTGTTTTGTTTTTGATAATGGCGAGAAGTTCTTCATGAACTTGCTGGATTTTAGCAGACAATTTATCAATGATGAAGCTTGTAGAAGATTGGAGATTTGCAGCTATCTAAGAAGTTTGGTGGTGGATCTTCTGCAAGAGTTTGTTCTAAGAGACAATATTTTCTGTTTTCCAATTCAAGGTTGCTTCACCTGGTGAGACCTGTTTTAATGAACCATCTGCATCCCTGACAGTAGGATTACAGATCTTTGGCTGATAGACCACCATTCCTTCTAGATTCTAAAACTTCTTGATAGGTGGAAATTCTTCATCATAATTGGAAGGAGTGAATATACAGACTTGAGGAAGGTCAGGAAGTTTTGATAGATCTGTCGAAGCCATTCCATCATCGTATGGTGGTTTTGGTGGATTTGGAGGATTATCATCATCCCATCCAGTTGGCACACCTATTCTAGTACCTCACCAACACTTTCACCATAGCTGTTGAGGTACAGACAATTGCAACAAGGACATCTATCAAAGCTTACCAAGATCAAGATGATTTTAGAGATGCTTATGAAACACATATGCAAGTGCTTTCATGGTTCTCTCCTCTAGAAAAATGGGATGAACTCCTCATTAAGGAATGGGAAAAAATCAGAGGTTCTCAACAAGTTTTCCTATATCCAAGAAGAACTTCAAATACAATATCCATAGGCTAAAAACAAGTATATTAGCTGTAGATTCTAGATAAAGATCATAAATCTCCGTAGATGCCAAGGAGGGCGAGAGAAGGAGTAGATAAAATCTGGGTTTGTTGGCCTCTGTAGTCTGTTATTTAGTCCTGCCATCCTCTTCTTCCCCTCTTACAGCCTTAATTCCCATAGATGCTCATATAATAATCCAAGAGAAAAACTCAAGAGAAAAAGCTACCAAAAGAGCAATGTTTATGCAAAGACTTCGCAATTGGGATACCTAGGCGAAGCAATTCAAAGCATATTTGTCCTCCTCTCTTTTCTTTATTTTTAACTTTTAGGTAGGATCTTGTATTGGCAACGTATGGTTTTTTTTTCCTTATGCTTAAATTAGTTTAAATCATATCAAAAATAAAAAATAGAGACAAATCCGATTGTTGGAAAATATAGCCTTATCTGTATTTTATTTTTCGAGTCTTATTGTAGAAACTAACATAAGGCCATAGATGCAAAAATCCACAAAATTTTAAAAATTTTGATGGAAATTTTAAAAATTTTAAGGTACAAAAAATCATTCCACTGTAATATCGATTTCGACAAAATGTCAGAGAAATATCTAAAAATATCTATAAATATGGGTAAATATCGATATTGAAAAATCTATAGTATATTTTATATAAAATTTTGGTATATATTATGGAAATTTTAACCAAATTTTCATAATATCAAAAATTGTAAAATTTAATAGATTTTTTTCTCTTAAATAATCTACGTGTATTTAAAAATTTCAATGAATAAATATTTGTCTTATACACTTTAAAAATGTTAACATCAGACGAAGAAAATATTTTCATGAGTTCAAAACCAATGAATTTGGGGTCTAATTATAGCAATTTCTCCAATGAGGCTCCTCATGCTTATTATTCATATAAGACTTTGAAAACTATGATGATTATGAAATTTTTAATGATTCTCATCTGAGCATATCATCACCATCTCAAGCAAATAAATAGAAGAATTCATAGTTTCCTATTCATGGAAATATAGTGGGAAGAAGTCAACAAACTTATATGTGACAAATTCATAACTATATTCAGCACTACTCAAATAATATGTCATGGCACTAATATTTTTTAAATCAAGATGAAAACACAACCATATTTGAGTCTCATAGAACTTTCATTTGGTATTGACTAATCTAATATGTATAGAGTTTATTATGTAAATCATATTTATTTATTTTTTAGAGATATATTTAACATAAAACTTTTGTAATTTTAGTCATTTTTGTAAAAATTTACACCAATATCGATATTTTTCTAAAATTTTTATAAAATTAAAGTACCGATATTTTCACTGATAATGATATTTTATCCTTACATGGGGCACATGCCCAAGGCACGTGTACGGTGTGTAGTAATTTTTTTTTCTTCAAAAGTTGTAGTAGTTCTAATTTAGTATGTTAATATTTTATGAAAAAGAAAATATTTACTACTAATAAACACATTCTTAATCACAACAATTTTTTTGAGATTTTGCTAAAGGCGCATCTTCTTAAATTCAACCCAATTTTGATGTTTTATGAGGAGACCAAATTTTTGGATGAAAAATTGAATAAACAATTTGTTTTCTTTTTTTTTTTGAATAAATTCCCTCTTATATGTTACATAGAAGCGTAGAGACTACAGGGTATAATAGTCTACGAAATGAGATATTTTTTTTTGAAAAACAATAATAAAAAGAGGCATATCAAAAATTAAAACTTTGAAGAAGTTCGATAAATTATTTCAAAAAGGAATTAGAGAAGAACTATTTTTGAGAAAACATATATTTCCAAACGAAAAAAAGATCAACCAAGATACTGTGTAAATATATGTTAAGTATCTAATGGTTGAAGTGAAAAAAATGTATTGTATTTATGTTTTGATTGAAATAGTTACACAATAGATATAAGATTTTGAAAAAATCTTTTAACATATTTAAGAAAAGGAAAAAGTTTCAAGGAGAACGCTATTATTTTCCACCGATAAAGAACAAAAATAGTGACCATTGGATTATTATCCAATGGTTGTAAGAAAATGAGCTTATAGTTACAAATAGTCTTGAGTGTAAGGAATTATATAACACTAATTAATTCTCAACCATTGAATTAATAGAACTTTTAATCTTAACTTGATTCTAAAACATGTCTAAATAAATCCCTAACACCACTCTTTCGACCTCCATACCCGCCATCCCAACTCCACCCTTCGACAACTCTGCGATTGACAGATCCCCATTTCCACGCATCGTTGTTGTTAGAAGTTGCCACCTCCTTGCGACGTCAACGATGACTCTGGCACCGATTTGGTTCAGTGGTGAACCAGTCAAAAGCTCGACGAGAGTGATCATGGCGTGAACCTACATCTCCAAGTCTGCGATGTAATCGATGGCTTCTTCTAGAAGGTTCAAGAACGGGAGTTTTCCTTATCCAGGAACTAACCGGCCAAGAACTCGAACTTTCCACTGTAGATGTGGTAACCTCCACATCGTCTCCGGTTTTGGCGACCAACTCTTCCCTGTCAACTTTTTCTTCACTATTCTATGCTTTAGCCGATTTCTAATCAATCTGTGTTGACTCGCTAGGATCGCTCGGCTCCACTAAGTCGCCCCCTTGGCCTCGATGGCGAGGAGCGATCAACGGTCTCACGAACTTCCACTGCCAGAGACGGTTTTGAAGTAGGAACTCTAGCGTCTAAAGGTAGAAGTAAAAAAGACATTGTATTTATGTTTTGATTGAAGCAATTACACAATAGATATAAGATTTGGAGAAAATATTTCAACATATTTAAGAAAAGGGACAATTTTCGATGGAGAATGGTGGAGAACAAAAATAGTGACTGTTGGGTTGTTAACCAATGGATGTATGAAAATGAGCATATAGTTGCACATATAGTCTTGAATGTAGAGAATTATATAACACAAATTAAATCTCAACTATAATTTAACACAACTTTTAATCTTAAATCTCGATTCTAAAACATGTCTAAACAAAACCCTAACACCACCCTCTCAACCTCCATACCCATCGTCCCAGCTCTATCCTCTGGTAGCTCCATCGTCGGCAGATCCCCATCTCCATGCATCATTGTCGTTCGAAGTAGCCACCTCCGAGCGTCGTCATCGACGACTCTGCCACCGGTCTGATTTAGCGATGAACCGGTCAAAAGCTCGGTGCGAGTGGTCATGGCGCGAACCTACATCTCCGAGGCTGTGATGTAATGGTGGCTTTTTCTAGAAGGTTTGGGAATGGGGGTTTCTGGCATCCGGGAACCAACCAGCCAAGAATTCGAACTTTCTGCTGCAGAAGCAGTAACCTCCTCGTCGTCTCTGGTTTCGGAGATCGACTCTTCCCAGTCACCTTCTTTTAATAACCTTTTTGGTGCTTTAGCTGATTTCTGATCGATCTGTGTCGACTCCTTAGGATCGCTCAGCTCCACTGAGTCACCTCCTTGGCCTTGACAGCGAGGATGCGATTGGCAGTCTCACGAACTTTTCTGCTGCTAGATATGGTTTTGAAAGGGGAACTTCGGCAAGCGCAGCAGAAAGCCTCCACAAGCTTCTAGGAGTAGATTCGCTGCTTCGATTTAGATTTCCATCTAATCGAGGTTTCCGAAATTAGACTCTGGAGAACCTCATCATCTTTTCGCACAAGGCTGGGCTCGATTCGCTGGTGGGTGCTGGCATAAGGTTGGGCTTGGCTCGCTAGTGGGAGGCCGCACAAGCCTTGGGCCGTCAATGGAGAAGAAGGACGACGATGAAGTTATCATGAGTTTTTTTTGGGGTTGCAATAATCGTATGTGGTAGACTCTATTTTAGTTTGATGGTGTTTCATCTTTTTGTTTTTTTTTACCATAAGATCAAATCCAACAATGTTTAGCGTTCTCCATCGGTGAGGAATCCGTATGTTCCCCACTGTAGACTCACCCTTATGAAAATTTATTTTAAGGGAAAAATTAGCGTAAAGAGTATTTATTAGAGCCATATTTGAGAAAAAATGTCTAAAGAAATGTTTAAGCACATTTGAAAAACAAAGAAAAATATATTTATGGGTGATATTAGAAAAACAACCAAGCAGTGAGTTGAAAAATAAACAAAATTACCAAGCAAAAACACATGCTGAACGACAAAGAACAAGACGTTGTTGTCACTTGGAAAAAAAGTAACCAAGAAAGCAAACCTGTCGAGGAACAAAAAATGCCTTATTATTTATATATAGGAATTTCTTTTTCTTTTTTTATTTCCCCCTTTTTTTTTTTTTTTGGGGGCAATGCTTGTTCCGGTTAACCTTGTGGAGTGAGGCATAGGATTTTAGATGGAGGTTGGGCAGTATAACATTGCTTACTCATCTGCTAATTTAGCCAAAATGTTTAAGATGTTTATTAGCCATAAACCGAAAAGATGCAAATGACATAATAATTAATAGACCGTTTAGTATGCAAGTTTAAAACCGTTTAAGTCAGCTCAAATTATAAAGGTGGTTCAACTTGGTATTTGGTGGAGTAATAACTAAAGCCAATTTAAACTATAAAGGGGTTTTAAAATGGTTAAAACCCCTAAAATTTAAACTTTGTCTCTCTTCAAGTTCTTATGGTTTTTACTATTTTTATAGTAAAAACTATTTTTATTTTCGTTTTTTTTTTCATAAATCATAGTTTTTCAAGTACAAGTTCTCATTTTAAACTTAATGTGATATTTTATTCTTATTTTAAATCTTTACATTTAAAAAATTAGTTTAAAACTATCATTTAAACTATTTAAAACTCACATTTAAACCATAAAACCTTAAGCTACACTACATTATCCCGCCTATCAAAGGACCCATGAAAGTTTGCATCTTTCTTTCGTCACTTTTTTCTTTTTCTTTTTCTTTTATTATTAAGTTTTCGCAATCATCTTATCTGAATAATATCAAATTAGAAATTGCGGCGCTGCCATCGACTTCTCAGCAAACATTTTCTTGACGGTTATCCGACCATTACTTTGACAGTGTTATTTATTAATTTTAGAAAATATACTTCTGAGACTTCTGTTCCTTTGCATTTTCACTATTTAGAAAACCTAAACCTCATGAGGAGCTTATTTAATAGAGCTTGAAATTCGCATAGTTAAACTATTAATTAATAATTATTTCGTGTAATTGCCATTGTGGAAGTGGATGAATTTCTTATCTTAAGTGTGTATCCAACAAAAGAATGAAATTGGAAATTTAAAACTATCAATTATGGACACGTATTCTAACCATTATATTCATATCTGTACGCATGGTTGTATATAGTAACAATATTTGAATTTCATATTATGTAGATAAGTTTAAACACAGTTTAATTTTTGTATCATTTAGATAAGTTTGGACGGTATAAATCTTTGTATTATTAATTATCTTGACTTCTACTAAACAAAATATATTAAAATATCTAGAGTTGTCTAGTTCTATTGACATTATGTTTTGTGAGACTGCTGCCACTTGATCGGAGAAGTCAGACAAGGATCCGAATGTTCCCTCAAGGTGATCTCCAGCCTTGACTCGGTCTTTCTTTTGAGTTTTTACCATTTTGTTACCTTTATCTTAAGAAAACATTATATTGATAGTTATTTAAAAAATATCAAAATAATATCTTATATTGTTTTTAAAAATATTATTTTGCTATATTAAGTTCATATTTTAGGACGTGAAATTTTTAACTTATTCTTTTATTAATGAATCTTAAAATATTTTGTGAAAACTAAAAAAAATACAAAAAAAAATGAAAAATGAATAAGTCTACATATATAATTTTTTATGAGTTTTGTTTAATTTTTTATTTTAATTTTCTATTATAATTTTACAAAATTAATTTAAGATTCATTAATAAAAGTGTAAAATTAAATTTTATATGAAAAAACACGAATTCAAAGTGTGTTTTTGAAAGCTACAAGGTATTGTTTAAATATTTTTTAAATAATAAGATATCAATATGATTTTTTTTAAAACAAAGTACCAAAATAATAATATCTCTAATACATGTGTTGGCGGCTTTGTGGAACATTCTATTGGTTGCTTATCCAGCTTTTCTAAATACAAATCATCATTCTTTAACATTCATTTGATTCAAATTCTACATAACACTAATCATAATCAATGGACCTTATTTTAATTTCTACCCATAATATTATTGGCTGGCTTATAATAGTAGGAATTGTCCCAGTTTGACAATCGAACCAATTAAGTGTTTATAAAGTGTTTGAAACATTAATTTAAATAGTATGAAGTAATTTTGGTTAACACAATTATAATACATGACAGTTTTATATTGTAACTTTTGTAGTATGTAAAAACTTTACATTATAACAAAAAAAAATTAAAACTAAAATTAAATACATTAGTTTAAAACTCAAACAATGTAAAATAAAATAAACAATAATTAAACTACTCGGTTTGAACATCGATTCTCAAAAACCCCGTTAAGTATTATGCTGATTATGGGACCAACATTAAAAAGACCAACGAAAAATGTTAAAAATATTAGATTGACCAGAGTTTTTTATCATTATCGTGACAAGAAAAACTGTAATTAAAGATTACAAAACATTAATGTTGTGCTTGAACTGTTGAACCTGAGATATTTTTGAAGGAATTAAGGGTCAAAAATTCCCATTCGTGACTTAGGCTTTAGCATTATAAGTGAGACTAGGAAGTCAAATAAAAAAGAAAATCAAAATTCAGAATTCCTCGTTAGTCATTTCTCTTTCTTACTTCACACGTCTACGCTAATCCTGACTGAAGAAGGATCAAAATCAAACTCCACAAAGGCCAGCTCCGAATAACTAGAAATTATAGAAATTCAGTTTTGCTATGGTACGCTTCCTTCTCCCGCGCACGTTAGCAGCACCGCCGCGAAAACCCGGAGCTTGGTTCACCGATATTGCCGTGTCCTCATGTGCGGCAACAAGAAGAGCACCGTCGTCGTGGAACCGAGCAGCGTCAAACCTCGAGCCTCCCGATCGCCGCGACCTTCGTTGGCCGGAGACAAGTCGTCGTCGTACAATCTCACCATCACCGATTTCAGCTCCGGAATTAAGGCCTCCTTGCCGGAGAATCCTTACATCTACGCGTTCTCCGAGATCTCCTCCGCCACCGATAATTTCCTCAAGAACCGATTCTCCTCCTCTTCCACGTCCTCCTCCTGGCGCTGCTCTTTGCGCGGAAAAGACACGGTCGTTTTCCAGAGAAAGTTTCGCCGCCCGATCGACTGGCCGGAGCTCCGCCGACGGCTCTCCACGATCTGCCAGAGCCACCACAGCAGCCTAATCAAGCTCCTTGGCGCGTCGATCTCCGGAAATTACATCTACCTCGTTTACGAGTTCGTCCCCGGGGCGAACCTCGCCGATTGTCTTCGGAACCCTAGAAACCCAAGCTACACGATCCTCTCGACCTGGCTCTCGCGAATGCAAATCGCGACGAACCTCGCTCACGGCCTCGATTGCATCCACCATTGCTCCGGATTGAAGTCCAATTTCGTCCACAACCACATCACGAGCTCGGGGATCGTCGTCGCCGAGGAGTCGATGAACGCGAGGATCTGCCACTTCGGGATGTCGGAGCTCTGCGGCGAGACCGTCAGCGATGTCCCTGATCCGGAATCTTCCGGCGAAATCACCAGAGACAATTCCGACGCCGGAAGCAAGAAGGCTCTGAAGAGATCGAAGAGCCGAGCGTTGAAGGTGAAAGGGACGAGAGGTTACATGTCGCCGGAGTTACAGTTCACAGGGATTCCAACGCAGAAGTGCGACATTTACGCGTTCGGCGTGGTGATTCTGGAGCTTCTCTCCGGCGAGGAGCCGCTGAAGTACACGTTGGAGGAGGGGACCGAAGGAGGAAATCGGCGCGTGAGCGTGATAGAGACTGCGCGTGCGGCGATTGAGGGAGGGGATTTGAGGATGTGGATCGATAGGCGGCTGCAAGACTCGTATCCGGTTGATGCGGCGGAGAATATGGTCCGGGTCGGGTTAGAATGCACAGAAGACGATCCGAATAGGCGTCCGGATATGGGTCGGGTCGCGGTTCTGCTTTCGAAGTTGTATTTGGAGTCCAAGAATTGGGCGGAGAGCATTGGTTTGCCCACGGATCAAACCACGGATATCTCGGTTTCATTGGCTCCTCGTTAATATTAAAAAAAAGAAAAAAGAAAAAAAAGGTCTTTTTCTGGACTAAAAAACCCTCAAATTCAGAGTTCAATTTTCTTTTTAAAAAAAAAAAATTATTTGCTTGACCCATATGTTTTATACATTTGATTCATTTAGAAAAATCTCACAGAAGCTTGTAGGATAGTTTTTTTGTTTTTTTTTATTTAATGTACTTTGTAGGATAGTGGTATATGTTGTATAGTTTAGCACTTGTACATGGGTTGTTTTCTGCCCTTTTTTTCAATGATCTTGTAACTATTTTCCATATTGATAGAGAATTTTATTTATGTTTTTTTCTCCTGAAATTTGGCAATAAATTAAAAGATATTAGTATATAAATTTAAGTATTTCATTTTACTCTCTGGAAAAAAGAGATGCTGAAAAATGCAATACCAGTCAGGCATTTTCACATTTCTTTCTCGAGATCATAACTCGTTGAGAACGAAATTGAAGCATTTAATGGGTTTTAGTGCGTATTTTCTTTTCCTCTCGAAACACTTTCTGCTAGGGTTTTTTTGGAATTACCCTCAGTGCGTCGTTGCCTCAAGAGTGGGCAAAACGTTGAATTTCAACACTGTCCCATGGCTAGTTCCCGAACTTGCAGCCCCTTGGATGGGTGAACAATCAATGCTGGTTGGAAGCTTCCAATGATGACTAGTTTCTGACATATTTTGGGGGAAGATCTAGGAGAGGGCGGGTTGGTTCCGTTCACTGGTTGGGCTGCATTCTCTGGCATGGTTGAGGTGGCTTGGCTGTGCGTCGGGGGGAGAGAGGCGATAACCTGCTTGTCACTAAAGTCTTCGAAATGGCCTTTTGGCTTTTGCCTGTTTGTTTTATTTTTAGTGTTTGTAAAACAAAACCACTGTTGTTTACTCTGTTTAACTAGAGCGTTTATTTTATTGTTTTGTTAGGTTTCCATTGTAATAATGAAGGTGGTTTGACTGGCCTTGGTGCTATTAGCTTCTTGATCTGGCTTGATTGGAGTTAGCCATTGCCTATAGAAATGTGTTTGAAATAGCCATTTGTGTGCTCAAATTTTTTGTGCCTTTTCGAGATTGATTGGCAATTGTGGTTAGAACCATGATTGTGATTGCTAAATAATGCAAAGCTCTCACATGCAACATTAAAAAGCAAAAAGTTGCTACTGTTTTGAACCACAATTATGATTTTAACTACAATTCTTAAACACCCTATTCGTTTTTAAATTATTGAAACTTGGTATACATTTTATCCCTTTCAGCGCTTCATTAGAATTTATTGGTGGTTCTGGATTGTAGTTGGAGTTAGGTTGCTATATGCGTCATGGTCGTTTGCGTCTGAATTAGTGTTTGCACTATCTTAATTTGAAATGTAATTACCATTGAAAAAGTAAAATGAAATTGAATCATCAATGTTTGATATTGTTGTCTCTCATGTCAACTAAGAATGAAAATGTTAATGATATTATCGACATTTCTATGACAATATTGATATTTTGAAGTCTTGGTATAGACATAAGGGAAGGATTTTTTTTTCAAGATATCTATAAAATATCCACAATATCCATAAATATCTTTAACATCTGTGATATCCATGAATATCTAGGATATTTTTGAAAATATCCACAAAATGTCAAAAAATGCAAGGTATTTTTTTTACACAATACTTAATTTTGTAGGACTTTTTTTTAAAAAAAAAATTCAATAAAATGTGATTAATATTTTGAACCTAAAACAATTAAAAAATATTTATTAAGACTTACTTTGTCTTTCAATAATTTTTACTTTTTAAATAAATAGTTTAAAACTACACATTCAAAAATTAGTTTTGGTAATAGAATTCATTTTAATTTTATGCTCTTTTTTTTTTTTGAGAAATACTTTCATGACTTTAATCTTTTTTTCAAAGAATATAATCATTGGATTCTTCATGTTTTCTTCAACAAAGTTGTAAGTTTTATATCATCTAGATGTAAATGTAGTATACTTTAACTATTTATCTATTAGACGGAATTATTATTGTTCCTCATGCAACATATCTGTAGGCATGTCACATGTAGATGTGTACTCTATTTTCATCATTTTGGTCTACTAGTTTTAATTATTGTACTTCAAGGATAATATCTAGGCAAATATATTGTTTAGATTAAAATCAAAACCTACAAAATGCTTTCTAACATGCTAGAAACTTTTTTTGGTATTGAAAACATACTTAAAGTTTGTGTATACTTTATTGTGTTTGGTGGTAACTTTTTATGTACTCCATAATACCTTATTTGTAAAGACTAACAAGTACATAAAATAATATTAGAATAAAAAACAATGTTAGTTATGATGATATCCTTTTATAGTAAGAAATATATATCACAACCCGCCTTTTTGCGCTATGATAAAACTCTTTCTTACTTACTTAGGGGCAAAAATTTAAGAAATTTTTTGTTAAACTGAAATAAATAATTTACTTACAATAATTTTGGTAACTCCCAAAATACTTTCACATACTTATATTTACATAATTATTCTTACTTTTACAACATTTTTCTTTTTAAACATTCCGTTTCAAAACAACTTAATATATATATATATATATATACAACGAAAACATTCAGTAGCGGACTTCATACCCGATCTGCACACATCATCCGTCTGCCAGCTCATCATTAAGATTTGTTTTAACCTTATCATCGGAATACCTACAGCATGAAATACTTAATGAGCTAATGCTCAGTAAGTCCCATAAATCTCACATGGACATTCAAATGAATGCATGATTCAATTATGCTTTCTTATAAACTTTCCTTATCTTGATCATTTCTTTTCTTTAACTAGGGTCCAAATGTTCGTACCATTGCGTAATTTCATTTAGGTCTACGTAACATCGTGACCATATTTTATCCTTTAAAAGTCCCCTTGCTTTGGGAGTTGGTACAACACTTTTCTTAATTCTTGGTGTCATATTTACTAGTCCATTTATTATGGTTGACATACTAAGCATAATGTGACCATTACATGTTATCCATAATACATAAACTCGTATGCATAGTGTAGTATGCACAAGTACCTATTTTATATAGATACAGGTATTCATCATTGTACACACAGGTACACAATATATTATACATAATAATACATAACATATTATACACTCAGGTATTTCATCATATACTTACAGGTATCCATACTATACCTCTAGGCAATCATTTCAAAGCAACACACAAGCTTACACCATAATATATATATATATATATATATATCGGCGTACCGATACATACATTATATACCCATATTTTCATACTATAGGTGGGAAGGGTACTTACTTGTTTTCGAGCACCGCAAAATCAACTTCGGTCTCCTTTTCTCCTAGAATCCTAGGATCCTATTAGCCAATTACAAATCTATTAGCCAAATCCAATATGTTTTGTTACAAAATGTTCGTTACTTAATTATTCGAGTTGTATAGCTATATGCAACTTTGAAAATACCAGTTTCCTTATTTCTATCTAACTCGACCCTATAGTTACTTACGAAGGGCGAGAATCTTTTTAATCATTTTTTTTCTTATCTGAGACATTTCAGAGTAATTCGGGTTATTCGGGCAAAAATGACGATTTTGCCCTCCGTGGCTTTACTGACCTACCCGAGCTCGATTTCGTTATTTTAACAAAATAGCCACAAATTGACTTTAAAATAATGTCCTAGTGGCTCGTATCACTTTATTTTACACTTATGCCCCTTTTTCATAAAACTTTAGGTTTAGGCCCCAAACCGAAAATTTTGTCCCCGGAGTTAAAATTTTTCACTTTGTACCAAAATTTTCTATTTTTCATATGAAACATTTTTACTTAATTTAACATACCTTAAATCATTTTGAAAAATGACATTTTTGCCATTTTCACACTTTTTCACTTTTAACAAATTCTTGAAAATTTAAAAACTCACAAACGGTTGAGTTTTTCAATGAACCGTTCTAAATTTTTTATAGTTTCATTGAGATCTACAACTTTCATGTTTTAACTTTTCTCAAAATCTCACTGTACAGGGGTATTTTTGGCCATTTTTCAATTCTGTCGAGAAAATAATTTTTCTTTCAATTTAGTCCCTAGGACTTTTTCGTAAAAATCCATTTTAAAATTATAAATCTACCCCTGTAGAAACCATTTCATGCCTAAATCAAATCATCCTCATGCTCAAACCTTTTTTTGCAAAGTTTAACCTTAAAATTGCAAAAATACTTTTTTTTGCAAAAACTATCGTTTTGCACCATAAATCAAAATTTCACAACTTAACCATGCCATTCATCACCTATACATGAAATTTCATCAAACATGTGCTCAAAAACTCACATGGGTTTGAGAGAATAAAAATCCAAACAAAATTCATAAATTTTTGAAATTTTAAAGCCCAAAACTTACCAAAATAACTTCCTTTTGGTTTCTAGCCTTTAAAATCCCTTTGAACTCCCTTCTAAACTTCCTTTTCATACAAAAATACCATGAGTTAATATTTCCCCTTCAACCCATGAAAAATCCCTTTAAAACTTGTTAAAAAGTTTAGAATTTTATCTTAAATCTTGTGAAAATCCTTGAGCTTGCTTTTAAAACTTGTTTTGACGCTATTTTTGCAAAGTGTGAGGTTGAGAAATTTTTTTTGGAAGCTCTAACTATGGCTGCCGAAACTTAGAGGAAGAAGAAAGAAATGAAAATTTGTGATAACCTTGCCATAAATACATCCTTATCCTTTTTGGTGACTCATGGTAACCCATGAGTATACCTCTAGGTGTCAACATGCTATTGGGCCACTTTTCATGACATGTGGCCCATTAGCAAGCCAAGGAGTGTCCACTTTGTCGGGCTCAAAATTCACACAGTGTAATTTTTTCGTCACGTAGTTTTTTTTTATACTGCTATGGTCAAATCAGTGTATTTTCTATCCTTAAATTGTATAAAAATATTTAACTTACGTTTCGTTCAATTTTGGAGGCCAATCATAGCATTTTTCGTATCTACGTTTTTATTTAGCAGTATTCTTATACTGCTCCGGCCTCTTACCTACCCCAAGTTAGGGTTTGGACAACCTCTTGGTCCTATTTACATTCTAATTACCTATTCGTTTATATCATAATTTTACAATTAATCATGATATAAAATTCATTTTATGGATATTATGCACAAATTTCTAAGTGATTAAACTCATAAAATCTATATTCAGCAATATCTAACATGGCATCTCATTCATCGTAAAATTTGCAATCAATACTGTTTATTCATACCTCATTGTAATTTTATAAAAATTACAACTTTTTACAAAAATCATATTTTTTAAAAGTAAATTTATTAATTAAACTCAATTAAATATTAGGTTTTATTAATAAAATTTTCTCGGTCATTACAATCTATCACCCTTAAGAATTTTCGTCCTCAAAAATCAAAACAGTTCGGGGTAGCATTTTCTCATCTCATCCTCTCGTTCTCATGTTGCCTCTTCCACTTGCTGATTGTGCCATAGGACTTTGACGAGAGGTATCTTCTTATTCCTCAATTCCTTTTCTTCTCATGCCAATATTTGAACCGGTTTCTCTTCATAAGACAAGTTCTCCTACACATCAATTTCCTCAGGCTGCATAATATGCGAAGGATCCGGTACATACTTTTTTAGAATGGACACATAGAATACGTTGTGTACCGATGCTAGATCAGAGGGTAAGGCCAACTTATAAGCTGCATTGCCTACCCGTTCTAAGATTTCAAATGGTCCAATGTATCTTGGGCCAAGCTTTCCTTTCTTTCCAAATCTAATCACTCCTTTCATTGGTGTCACCTTTAAGAAGACCAAATCCCCTACTTGGAATTCCAGAGGTCTTTGTCGTCGATCTGCGTAACTCTTTTCACGACTAAAGGCAGCTTCCATTCGTTGACGAATTAATTTCACATCCTCTGTCGTCCTTTGCATGAAATCTGTAGTCGATAACGTCTTTTCTCCTGTTTCATACCAATGCAGTGGTGATCTACATTTTCTTCCGTAAAGTGCTTCATAAGGAGCCATTCCTATGGAGGATTGATAACTGTTATTATAAGCAAATTCGATCAACAGTAGCTTTTTGTCCCATCCTTCTTTGAAATCTAGCACACAGGATCTTAACATATCTTCTAGAGTTTGAATAGTCCTTTCAGATTGACCATCTGTTTGGGGGTGAAAAGCTGTACTAAGGTCAGCTTTGTTCCCATTGCTTGGTAAACGCTCCTCCAAAACTTAGAAGTAAACCAACCATCTCGATCAGAAATGATAGATTTCGGGACTCCATGGTATCTAACTATCTGGACTACATATAATTCAGTTAGTCTTTCCACAGAACTGTTAAGTTTAATGGGTAAGAAATGAGCTGATTTCGTCAATCTATCAACGATTACCCATATAAAGTCATGTCCACCCATAGTTCTAGGTAGTCCGGTTACCAGATCTATAGTTATCTAGTCCAATTTCTATTCTGAAATTCAATCTTCTGTAATTCACCTGCCGGCCGTTGATGCTCGGCTTTCACCTTTTGGCACGTAAGACATTTGGAGACAAACTATGCGACATCGTTCTTCATTCTGTGCCACCAATAGTGCTCCTTTAGATCTTGGTACATCTTAGTAGCTCCTGGATAAGCCACGTATGGTGCTTCATGAGCTTCTTCCAACACTTGCTTCTTTAATCCTTCATAATTGGGAATGCAGACTCTGCCCTTATAACGAATGATACCATCTTTCAAGATGTTAAATTATATTTATTTATTCTCAAGAACCTCATTTCTAGCTTTGAATAGCGACGGATCTGCTTCTTATCACTCTTTTAACTTCTCCAAGATAGCCGGTCGAAAAGACAAATTAACTAATCCTCCAATGACTAGCTCTATTCCTACTTCTATTAAGTCTTTCTGAAGAGGTTTTGGCATTAACTACATCATCGCAAGCAAAGACATTGTTCTACAACTAAGGACATCAGCTACTTGGTTAACCTTTCCTGGGTGATATAGAATTTCACAATTGTAGTCTTTAACTAGCTCTAGCCACCTTCGTTGTCTCATGTTGAGCTCCTTCTGCATGAAGATATACTTTAAACTCTGATGGTTCGCATAAATTTCACACTTAGCTCCATATAGGTAGTGACGCCATATCTTCAACGCAAATACAACCGCCGCTAACTCTAAGTCATGCATCGGATAATTCCTTTCATGATCCTTTAATTGTCGGGATGCATATACAATCACCTTTCCATTTTGCATCAATACGGCTCCCAGTTCTGTTTTTGATGCATCGCTGTAGATCACAAAATTTCCTAAGTCTGGATTAGGAATTGTTAACACTGGTGCACTTGTAAGTCACCTTTTTAACTCTTTGAAACTTTCTTTGCACTTCTTAGTCCATTCATACTTTGCTGCTTTCCGTGTAAATGTAGTGAGTGGTGCTGCAAGTCAGGAAAATCCTTCTACAAAACGTCGATAATAGCCTGCTAAACCGAGGAAACTTCTAATTTTGGTTGCGCTTTTCGGTGTAGGCCATTTATTCACCGCTTCCACTTTGGAAGGATTGACAAATATTCTATCCCGTGTCACCACGTGTCCAAGGAAATGAACATTCTCTAACCAAAACTCACATTTCAAGAACTTGGCGTACAGTTGATGCCTTCTTAATAACTACAATGCAATCCTCAAGTGCTCCTCATGTTCCTCCGGCGTTCTTGAATATATGAGAATATTGTCGATAAAAACGATGATGAATTTATCGAGATATTTCTTGAAGATCCGGTTCATGAGGTCCATAAAGGCTGCTGGGGCATTGGTCAATCCAAATGGCATGACGCAGAACTCGTAATGCCCATAGCGTGTTCGGAACGCCGTCTTCGGTGTATCTTCTTTTTTAACTCGAAGTTGATGATATCTCAAGCACAGATCAATCTTTGAGAATACTGACGCTCCTTTCAGTTGATCAAACAAATCATCGATCCTTAGGAATGGATGCTTATTCTTGATCGTGACTTTGTTCAATTCCCGGTAATCAATACACATTCGTAACGTTCCATCCTTCTTCATGACAAATAGAACAGGTGCCCCCCTATGGGGAATGACTTGGTCGAATGAACCCTTTGTCCAATAATTCCTTCAGTTGCGCTTGAAGTTTCTTGAGTTCCCCTAAAGCCATTTGATATGGCGCCTTCAAAATCGGGGCTATGCTAGGCGTCAATTCGATCTCAAATGAAATCTCCTGTTCTGGTGGTAAGCCTAGCAACTCGTCGGGAAGCACATCAATGAATTACCTTACTATGGGAACATTCTCTGGTCCTAACTGAGCTTCTTGATCTTTCCTTATCAAATTCACCAGATAACTGGTGCATCCACTTTCTAGCATTTTCATTACTTTTAACACTGAAATCATCGCCTTAGGAGCTTTGGGAATCTTCCCGGAATACACAAACTTTTCACTTCTTGAGGGTCAAAACGTAACCTTGTAGTGTCGATAGTTACTCTTAGTCGTGTATTTTCCTAGGAAATCCATTCCTAGGATGACATCGTAATCTTGTATATCAATTATTATCAAATCAATATACAATTCCCTTCCACAAATGACTATTGGTATATGACGTAACCAATAATCAGCACTCAATACCTCCCCAGAGGGTAGTGCAACTTTAAAAGTTTGCTCTTGTGACGACCCGTCTTTTCGGCCATCACTTAACTTTCATAAACATTGTGTATAAAACAGTAATCTTACTGACTTAGTAAGATAATACTGATTACAAAAAATTTTCTTAATTAAACATTTAACATCCATTTAAAACATATTTGGAAACTGTTGCGGCCCTCGTCGTCATTCTTGTTGAGACTTCGCTCAACCTTTGTCTTTAAAACCATTTCAAATCGTTTCTTAAAACTGCTAAGAAACATTTGTTAAAACATAACTTAAAACATCATTTCATAATTGTATAATACATTTAGTACAACGTGTCTTAAAACCTTTGAAAACACTTCTTAAAACTCTGATTTCCTTAAAAACCCTTGGAAACACTACATTAAATAGTGTAAAACCTTTTCTTTACATAG
>CAMOHE010043961.1:0-17351 GCA_946598075.1 Artocarpus hirsutus
ATCAAGAGTCATGCCTCCAACGTACCGGCATGCATACCAATATTAAGACGTGGGTGTCACCCTTTGGCACATCAAAAGACACAAGTCAAGACAACGGGCCCACTATTCATCTCAGGATTAAGATGCAATACAAATGATTGTCTAAAGTGAATCGATTTGCCAAGACAAAATTATTAATCTAAATCAATTCACTTTATGTCCCGATCCAACACATCGTCACCTATGACAATGTGCCAATGTTTCTATTCACGGAGTCCACCTCCGATGGTCAAGACAAACCATCTCCCAATAGGGATATAGACAACATAACAATCTTTACATGAATGAAGCGCCTAGCTTTATTCCCTCGATTGCAGATCTTATGATTTAGACCGTCACCTTAAGAATCGTGTCTTCTGCATAATCTGTCTATCATATGCCCAATTCTTAAAGGTTTAGACCGACAGTCTTAGACTATTGTTTGCTTATCATACGTTCAACAAATATGAACGTAAAAAGGACTAGATTTGGTATATGAATAATAAATGAATTCTTTATTGATAAAAATGTCTTCAAAAACTTATTACATTTTTACTCCTTAGGGCATACATGTCTAACACATGGATCCCCTCTTAATTACTATATACTATCCAAAACCTGTATGATCCAGCAAATATTAATAATCATCTCTTTGGCCATTAATTTTATTAACAGAACTCCTAAGGGAGGTTAATAATAAAATTCACATAAGTGTATAACCATCGTTTCAATATTTTATCCATGATTTATAATCACCACCTACGGGTGTGCAACAATAAATCATGCTAAAATACCTTATCTTCTCAGAGATCCAACTTAGTATATGATGAAGTCCCTTCCTAGGGGTTAGAACTACCATGTGCTACCTATAGACCAACGTCCTTAGGTCCTCTTTTCAAAAACCTTGTCCCGCTCAATCTTTTAAAATTATGGTTTTATTTTAAAAACATGTATGAAAAAATTTTAAATGAGCAGCAAACCCTATTCTATAGACATGTTATCAACATACATGGCAAATAATATTATAATGTAGACAAGCAAATCAATCATGTAAAGCTACAAGCAAAATAATAATAAATATCCGTAATATTATGGTTCCACCTTAGAGAATAGAAAATAAAGATTACAAGAGATCAATCGAAACATATTACTAAATCTTCATCCTTGAATCTTCAAATTGCATCCTTTTTCATGTATTATCCATCTTCAACTCTTTAATCCTGTATAGATCGAATACTCCATATTTACGATCATATCCAAATTTAATGTTTCTTAGAATTGTCACAAAAATAAATCAAAACTGCACCAAAAAAGTACACCTTTTTTGTAAAGCATAGCTCTCTGCCGGCCTGCTGAACATTGAACTTGGCTTGCTTGTGACGCGATCGACTACAGTATGTGCATCGTGGTTGACTACCCGTCAACAATCGGCCTGTTGAACCTGAAAGTTTGGCCTATCGCCAAAGCCACTATTCTGCCCTATACAACTGTGGTCGACTGTAGTATATGTATCGCAGTCAACCGAGCCCTCAATCGAGCTAAATTTTCAAAAAATAATTATAAGGAAGTTTTCCAATTTTATGTTCAACAATTAAAAAACATAAAATTAGAGACTTAGGAAATACCTGTAGAATGCTATCATCCATTTTCTAGATTCGACTTGTACTCTGAATGATTATTAAATTACAAAATTCTTACAAATTTAAAATTAAATAATAATTCCTAGATGGTGATGATAGACTATCATCTAATTACATAAAAAACCTAAATACACATTCTAACCTCTTGAGAACCATAACAGACATAAATTAATTAATAAAAAATTAAATAATAATTTAATCAACCATAATTAATTAATAAATATTCACCATATAATCCATGACACAAATAAATATATAGAATCCCTAGAGTGCCAACTCTCTAAAAGTTATGGGAGAGATCAAGATCACATAATTTATTCATATAGCATAATCACAAACTCGAAAATTTGTGTAAAAACCATGGGTCTAATACCAATTTGTTGGAAAAATAGTATGTAGTAGAAATAAAAATTTTTTTATACCAGTGTATTTTCAAAACAAACGTTTGACATGCTATATGCATAAATTAACTAGATCTTACTAACCTTTTGTGCCAAAGAGCTCTTGTAATCAGTGTAAAGAAGAATGTTCTAGAAGAGCCTCAACTAACTAGTCTTCTTTGCTATTCTCTATCCATAATCGGAGTGTGTGTGGGCGCACGTTGTGCAGCTATTCCCTAGTGACTCTCCTTCCAACCAACTAAGAAATACATAGAACTACTGTTCATGATTTTTCAACAATAGCTCTTCGAGGGAGTTTTAGAGACACACAAAATATAATGCTCAGTCTTAATCTCTCAACTGATCTAAATAACTTATGAGTCTCACTCTTTATTTAGAGGGGTCGGATCTGGGGTCAGTCATTTTTAGATAAGACATCAAAATTTGAGTTTGAATCAATTTCAAAGTCTAATCCATGTAATCAGATTCAGACTCTAACTATTGTGGTCAACCACGCCTAGTATACCACGGTCGATTGCATTGTCACTGATCTGAGTTTGAATTTAATTTGAACACAACAAGTTTATCCGATTGATACTATCTCAACTACTTGAATAATTCCTATCTTATTAATTTTAGGTATCTTTCATAAAGCTTCAATTTTAATTCAAATAACTCAATAGAGAAGTTATCTAATTAAAATAGTCATACACAGATAAATCCATACAAATAAGATATTATCCACAATAATTCAGCATATTATCTTGAGTTAATTTACCAAATTAATTCAATTAATAAACCAATATGTTTATCTTGAAATTATTATAAAATTAATTCAACCGATAAATTAACATGAATTATTAAATCCAATTAACTCAAATTTTAGTCAATATAATAATTTGACATAAGTCACCAATTCATAAGAATACGATATCACTACAGGATTTATTATGAGCTAGCAAAGGGGAAAAAACACAAATAGTTAACACTAGAACAAATTCAAGGTTATATGACCTTCATTTAACGAACTTCTCCCAAAGACCATTGTGACGATGAAAACTGTCATGGTAGGTATGGACTCTACCATGATGGTTTTTTAAAAAATCTTCGTTGTATGTGAGGCTTACCACGATAGTTTTTAGGAAACCGTCATGGTAAAGGCGGTACATTTTACGATAGTTTTTGAAAAAAACCATCATAGTAGCTAGCTTAAAACCCCTTTTCCCCACTTTAGTAATCGGACACAAATTAAAAACTCACCTCTCAAATACGAACATAGACCCCTCCAAAACTGCTACTGCCATCCCTCTCCACCTCCATACTCCTTAATCTCCTTCCTAATTGTAAGCTTTTATTAGAAATTGATAAATTGTTGTTGATTTTGTTGTTTAATCCAAAATTGATAAATTGCTGTTGATTTTGTTGTTTAATTTGTGTTTATTGTATTATATCATAGGTATGATTTATTTGTTTTATGATGGGCGAATGTTTTTGTGCATGTTTTATGATTGTAATATGTATGGTGGGTATGTATATAATTTATGAATTTAATTTTAATTAAATATTTGCTATTTATTATTTCAATTTAGGACTTACGAAATGGATAGGAAATGGATGTGGGATTTTTGATTGTCTAGAAAATATGTGAATGGTGTGGAAGAGTTATTGGATTTTGCCAAAAGTCATGGCAATGGTGATAAAATTCGATGTCCTTGTGTTCAATATGGAAACCTTAGATTGCATCTAATTCTAGTTGTTAGAGGACATTTATTTCAAAATGGAATTATAAGTAGTTATCAAATGTGGCATTTCCATGGTGAGCCTAATTTCAATACAACTTTAGTAAGTAAAGGAAAGGAAGCTATTGTGGAGGATAATATAGATGATTATGACAATATGGTTGACATAGTCAATGATTTGGAAGAACACTTCTTATACCTTCTGGATTTATTTAAGACAGTAATGAATGATGCCAAGACACCTGTGTATGAGGGGTGTATTAATTTCACCAAATTGTCTGCTTTAGTTGGAATATGGAATTTAAAAACGTCAGGTGGGTGGTCAAATTTTAGTTTCACAAATCTTTTGGAATTTTTAGGAAGGCTTCTACTAGATGGTAATAAATTACGAACTAGTATGCATGAGGCTAAGAAGACTTTGAGCACGTTGGGAGTAGAGTACGAGAAAATTCATGCTTATGAAAATGATTGTGTTCTTTATAGGAATGAGTGTGAGGACTAGAATTATTGTTTGATTTGTTAACAAGCAAGGAGGAAGAAAGAAAAGGAGCCAACAAAACAGTAAGAATGGAGTGCCAAAGAAAGTATTATAGTACATTCCACCTGTACCATGTTTGAGGCATTTATTTGAAAGCCTAGAACATGCCAAGAATTTGATAGGGCATCATGACAAATGGGCCGATGATGGTATGCTTAGACACCTAGCAGATTCACCACAATAGAAAACTTTTGAAGCTGGTCATCCCGACTTTAGTGTGGATCCAAGAAATATACATTTTGCTTTGTCGACGGATGGAATGAACCCACATGGTAACATGAGTAGTGGGCATAGAACTTGGCTTGTATTACATTGTTAACTATAATCTCCCTCCAAAGATGTGCATGAAGTGGAATTTTTAATGTTGTCCTTATTGATTTTAGGTCCTCACCAACCAGGTAATGACATTGATGTATACTTGGCACTGCTAATCGATGACCTAAAAAACTTGTGGGAAAATAGAATCGAAGTTAGAGATACTTACCAAGAAGAGATGTTCATACTTTGTGCCATGTTGATATGGACAATTAACAAATTCCCTACATATGGCAATTTATCTGGTTATTTGGTGAAGAGTTCTATTAGTTTTCCTATTTGTATGATGGAAATGTCTCACAAACAGTTAAAAAATGGGAAGAAAACCATTTTTCTTGGTCATAGAAGATGGTTGCCAAGAGATTATTGTTATCACAAAAAAAAAGAAAGCCTTTGATGGCAACAGCGAGGAAAGAGACCCTCTTCATCCTTTGATGGGTGAACAAATATTTAAAATAGCAAAAGATATAAGATTGGTATTTAGAAGAGAAAGAGAGGTAAGGACGAGCCACCAACTGATGGACCATGGAAAAAAAAGAACAATATTTTTGATCTTCTATACTAGAAGACACTTTTTGTTCGTTATGCTTGGGCATTATGCATATTGAGAAAAACATTGTGAATCCATAGTTGACACGTTGCTTGACATTTTGGGCAAGACTAAGGACAGTGAAAAAGCTCAGTTGGATCCCATGGACTTAGAGATTAGGCCTAATTTGTTTCCTGAGAAAAGAGGGAACGACACTTACTTACCTCCTACAAAGCACACGTTATCAAGAACGAAAAAGAGAAGGCTTTGTAAATGGCTTGCTTTATTGAAAGTGTCGGACTGGTATTCTTCAAACTTTAAAAAGTTGGTATCGGTGAAGGAATTAAAACTTATTGGCATGAAAACACACGATTGTCTGTTGATGTAGTAAGTACTACAACTTCCTTTGGGGGGAATTCTAACAAAGGATGTGAGATTTGCAATTGCCAAGTTGTGCTCGTTCTTTAATTCAATATACTCTAAGGTAATTGATCCACTTATGCTAGATTCACTGCAATCGAAGTTGGTGCAAACCTTATCAATGCTTGAGAAGTATTTTCTACTAGCATTTTTTGACATCATGATTCATCTAATGGTGCACTGACTACATGAAGTTAAGTTATGCGAACCAGTGTATTTGAGATGGATGTACCCATTTGAAAGATATATGAAGGTTTTGAAGTGCTATATAAAGAACTAAAATAGGCTGGAGGGATGTATTGTAGAAAATTACATAGCTGAGGAATCGATTGAATTTTGCTCTGAGTACTAATATAGAAGCAATTGGGGTGCCAAAGACTATAAACATTGAGGCTAAGGGACTATCTACTAGTAATCCTTCCTTAGTAAATTGAGAGGAGTGGGAGCAATCTTGTCTTTTATGTCTTGCACAATGCTAATGAAGTGGTGCCTTTCATTGAGGTACACATGAACGAATTAGAATAAGCAAACCAAAAAAGAGTAAGAAATGAAAAGTGGTTGCAAGATGAATGGCAAGTGCTCCACATCACAAGATGGACGCATGTCACAAGACTTGAAGAACCTAGCTGGAGGACCATCGTCGGTAGTTATAAGGTATACGTCATATTCTATAGGTGGTTACACTTTCTACACTCGCGAAATAGATGAAAAGCATCCTGTCCAAAATAGTGGTGTGAATCTCCATGTAGAGGCTATGCATATTGCCCCCGCCTAGGACATGAATTCGGTATATGGGGCCATGAACTACTTTGGTTTGATCGAAGATATTTGGAAACTTGATTATGGTGGATTATGCATAGCACTTTTTAAGTGCAAGTGGGTCGACCAAAACTATGTTAAAAACGATAATGATGGCATCACGGTGGTTGACTTTAGTAGAATGGGATTCATGAATGATCCCTTCATTATGGCATCATAAGCAATCCGAGTTTCTTATCCTATGGATCCCCAAGACGTGGAATTGTCTCTAGTCATCTCGATGAAGCCAAGAGTAGTTATTGACGATAAAGAAGTTGCTGAAGATTGCACAAACTTCCCTTCATTCATAAAGGGATTGCCACCGGTTGAAGAGATAGATGACTTTGAAGATGATGTTTCGCACTTGCTTCGTGAAGATGTGGAATGGATATGTATTGAGAAACCAAAGAAAAAAAGAGAAAAAATGTTAATTTATTTAATATATATATATTTGTTTGTTTAGTTTTTCACTTTTTTAAGGGTTTCAGATATCTATTTATAGTTACATTTGTGACAAAAATAGGAAAAAGTAAACACTCTTGGCCATTGGATGCTTAACACACGGGCTGGCCAACCCTAGGAAGAAGAGAAAAACATGTGTAAGTGGTAATTTTGACCATTTTTTTACGATGGGTTTCTTAAGTAACCATCGTAAAAAAGGATATTCCATGATAGTTTCCATAGAAATTGCCATGGAAACCACAAGCGCTAAAAAAGCTTACACAACGGTTTCTGTAGAAATTGTCGTATAAGCTTCTCTTACATGATGGTTTTTTGCAAAACCAACATGTAAGCTCAAGTATTACACGATGATTTTTAGGAAAACCATCATGTAATGTCCCAACTAGGGCTTTATAATTTTTGAAAATCATGTGCCCCTCTCCATTTTCCAACTGATCCCTCTTTGCAACTCTTCTCTCTCTCTAAAAGTTTCTCTTTCTCTCTCAAGCTCTCTCTCCTTATATCATTGCTGTCATCGCCTCCCACAGTCACCGTTGTTGCCTCTCGTGTCGCATCGCCTCCCCCACCAGTAAGTGCTCCTCCTTCTCTCTCTCTTCTTTCCCTCTCCTGCCTCCTCTTCCCTCAACCCCGTCCCCCTCCCTTTCCCCTTCATCCAAGGGAAGCACACAAGTCTCAATTCATCATTTATCTAGGGAGCACAAAGATATATCACAATTTGAAGAGGCAATATTGGTGTAGAGGCATGAAGAAGGGTGTTTAAGAGTACATGGCCAAGTGCACAACTTGTCTCGAGGTGAAGGCCGAGCATTAGAAGCCAGCAGGTCACCTTTAGCCACTTCCCATTCTAGGGTAGAAAAAGAAGCACGTCATGATAGATTTTCTCACTAGTTTGCCAAGGACAGAACAAAGACATGATGCAATTTGGGTCGTGGTTGACAGGTTGATGAAATCGGCACATTTTATCCCTTTCAGGTCAACATGTTCGAGGAGAGTTATCGACGAGCTATATTTGCAGAATATAGTAAGGTTAGAGTTTCTTTCACTAGTAGAAACTGTAGATTACACAACGGTTTAAAACTGTTGTGGTATGTTTTCACGACGGTTAAAAAACCGTCATGTAACCAGGCATCGTGTACCAATAAAATTTTTCACGATGATTTTTTATTGTCGTGGAATCCTTATTTGGGTGGGATTCTACGATCTTAGGATGAGTCTATCATGATAGTTTTTACTAAAAACCATCGTAAAACGCTAAGCTTACACGATAGTTGTCATAAAAGCCGTCGTGTAATCTTAGCCTTACACTGAGCTTACATGATGATTTTTTTGAGAACCGTCGTGCATGCTATGCCTTACAAGACGGTTTTCATAAAAACTGTCACATAAGGCTTTGTTTCACGATGATTTTCATGAAACCATCGTGAAAAAGTTGTTCCAAAGCTAAAAAAAAGAAAACCAAAATTTTTGGTTTCCCATAATATGAATAGTCCTATATTTTCGCTATTAATACAATGTCCTGACTTCATAATCATATAATTACATTGAACTATAAAGTTTTTACAAAATCATATATATATATATTTACATTGTAAAGTAGTATACTCTTTTTATGCTTGCATAAGAGTTGATAGATTCTTAGTGTCTAAGTCCATGTCTTTATGTATGAGGTAAAGAAACGATAACAAAAATAAATAGAATTAACAAAAATATTGAAAATAAACTAATTAACTAAAACACAAACACATAGTTATAGAAGTTTTTCATCAAACATGTGGTGGGAATTACAATAATACTTAGGCATCACAATACATAAAAAGTAACCTATTCTCATGCCAAAATGCTAAATGTTGTTCAAAGTTCTTTTAAACCCCAAATACAAATAACACATACTTAATAACAAATAACAAAGTAATGTAAGTAATATTAAAACTAAAACTAAAGCTAAATAAAACTAAAATAACCAAATAATACTAAGTTTAGAACTAACTATAACACTAAAACTAAAACTAATGGTTTGAAATTTACCAACAATGGTGGAGTCAGAAGAACATCAAGGGAGGAGTCAAACGACGGTGAAGTCGGTGGAATGTTAAGGGACGAGGACGAACGGCAACAAATGATGCCAAGTTTGTTGGGGGTTGGGTCGAATGATGGTAGTGTCGTGGAGAGAGTGATGAGAGAATGTCAAAGTTTGTGGAATATCATGGAAGGCTAGGTTCATCGGTGGCTGGGCCATGGGGGGAGGAGTTAGAGAGAAAAAGGGGAGACAGAAGCGGGTTTGAGAGTTAGAGACGGTTTAAGTTGGATAAATTTTGAATAAATAGGGATGGCCATGGCATTGGAGCGTGCTTAAATTTAGGGGGGGACTAAAAATTTTGAATATGCAAAATCTTTCATGATGGCTTTTATAAAAACTGTCATGAAATGGAAAGCGGAACCTTTCATGAAGGTTTTTATAAAAACCTTTGTGAAAGGTCACATGTGTACCTTTCACGACAGTTTTTATAAAAACCATCGTAAAAGTTCCACATATTCAAAATTTTTAGTCCCTCGTCCAAATTTAAGCATGCGCCAAGATGCAAAAACTTTCACGACGGTTTTTATAAAAATTGTTGTGAAAGGTCCCACATTTGAATACACGCCAAGATGTAGAACCTTTCACAACAGTCTTTATAAAAACCGTCATGAAAGGTCCTGATATTTAAAATTTTTAGTATACAGAACCTTTACAACGGTTTTTATAAAAATCATCATAAAAGGTGCCATATTCAAAATTTTTAATCGCCCGCCCAATTTTACCTTTCACGTTGGCATTTATAAAAGCCGTCGTAAAAGGTTCCATGTTCAAAATTTTTAGTCCCCCGCCTAAATTTAAGCACGAACCAAGATGCGGAACCTTTCATGATGGTTTTTATAAGAACCATCGTGAAAGGTCCCGATATTCAAAATTTTAGCATGTGGAATCTTTCACAATGGTTTTTATAAAAACCGTTGTGAAAGGTCTCATATTCAAAATTTTTAGTCCCATGCTTAAATTTACCTTTCAAGATGGTTTTTATAAAAACCGTCGTGAAAGGTCCCATATTCAAAATTTTTAGTCTCCCGTCCAAATTTAAGTATGCACCAAGATGCGAAACCTTTCACGATGATTTTTATAAAAACTGTCATAAAAGGTCCCAATATTCAAAATTTTTAGTATGCAACCTTTCACGATGGATTTTATAAAAACCGTCATGAAAGGTCGTATATTACCTTTCACGACTGTTAAAAAAGGTCCCACATTTGAAATTCTTAGCCCCTCGCACAAATTTAAGCACGCACCAAGATGTGGAACCTTTCATGATGGTTTTTAGAAAAACCGTTGTGAAAGGTTTGTATATTTGAAATTTTTAGTCCCCGGTCTAAATTTAAGCACGCATCAAGATGCAGAACCTTTCACGATGGTTTTTATAAAAACCATCATGAAAGGTTTGCATGTTTGAAATTTTTAATCCCCCACCCAAATTTAAGCACACACTAAGGGGTAGAAGCTTTCACGACGGTTTTTATAAAAACCATCGTGAAAGGTTCCTTATTCAAAATTTTTAATCCCCCGCCCAAATTAACCTACCACAACGGTTTTTATTAAAAACTGTGTGAAAGGTTCCGTACACTAA
This sequence comes from Artocarpus hirsutus, assembly GCA_946598075.1. Taxonomy (NCBI): domain Eukaryota; kingdom Viridiplantae; phylum Streptophyta; class Magnoliopsida; order Rosales; family Moraceae; genus Artocarpus; species Artocarpus hirsutus. The sequence goes on from CAMOHE010043961.1 coordinate 10,496, forward strand.
CACAACGGTTTTCATATTTTTAGACGTACTCTCTGCGTTTTTACCTCTACTTGCCACGATAGGTTTTGAAAAAACGTTGTTAAATAAGGGTTGTATAATCTCAATATTCTAGCAGTGAGCTACCACAATGGTTTTTTAAAAAACTGTTGTGGTAAGTATAAGCTACCATGACAGTTTTTAAAAAACCATTGTAGTAGCTCCTGCACTTGCCACGACGGTTTTCGAGTTCGCAGGCATAACTCATCACATTTTTTTGGTCTTATTATAATGATTTTTGAGAAACGATCATTAAATAAAGGTCGTATAATCTCAAATTTGTTGTAATGTTTATCCATCACTTTCGACAAAGACACTCAATTCAACGCTAAGTATTGGAGGAGCTTTTAGGATGCTTTGGGCATAGATTTAAACTTCAGCAAGGCCTTTCATCCCCAGACCGATGGGAAATCTAAGCGAGTAATTTAGACCCTTAAAGATATGTTGCATGTGTATGTCTTAGACTTCGACAGAAATTGGAAGAAGTATTTGCATCTCGCATAATATGCATACAACAATAGTTATCAAGCAAGTATCGAGATGGCACCATTTGAAGCACTTTATAGATGACCGTGTCGGTCACCAGTATGTTAGGTAGAACCAGAAGACAAGATTGTTCTCGGGCCAGATGAGATCCGTGACAACAATGAAAAGGTCCCATAATATGAGATCGGTTGAGAGCTACTCAAAGTAGGCAGAAGAGCTACACAGGTAGGAGATATCGACCTTTGGAGTTTGATGTAGGAGATTTTGTACTCTTAAAAGTTTTACCATGCAAAGGTATTATGCATTTTGGTGTAAGTGGGAAGCTTGCACTGAGGTACGTTGGTCCATTCCAGATTACTTAATGCATTGGTGTGATTGCTTATCGGCTTGATCTTCCTCCTAAGCTCTCTCACGTTCATAATGTGTTTCACATGTCGATGCTTTGGAAGTGTCTACCCAAGCAAGGCAAGATAGTCTTATTCCATGATGTGTAGATCTAGGAGGACATGACATACGAGGAGGTACCGGTCCAAATTATCGATCGGAAGGTGATACACTTGCGACGTCGAGACATACCATTAGTGAAAGTCATGTGGTAGCATCATGAAGTTTATGAAGCCATTTGGGAGTTAGAATAAACTATGCAGGAGTTGTATTCACATTTGCTTTGTTTCTAAGTTAATTTGCAATTTCGAGGATGAAATTTTTTTTAGGGGTGGAGAGCTGTAACACCCAAATTTTTAATTAAGTGTGATTAATATGTGTAACGGTGTATTAGTATGCCTAAATGTGATTTGAACTTCATTTAATAACTTTATGTTAATTTCTAATTAATCTTACCATTTACTACTTTTAAATTGTTTTATTTGTTATTTTGAATTTTGAAACAAAACATTTTGTCAAACGCCAAATATGTCTCTTTTCGCAAAACCATGGGTGGCACATGGTTTTCATACAGTAAAACAACTCTCCTTTTTCCTTTATTTAATTTCCTTCTCCCTTTTTTTCTCTCACTCTCTCTTAGCTCACTTTCTCTCTCTTGCCCCCTCTCCTAGCGTCTCTTTTTCTTCCTCTATTTCCTGCTTTCAATTTTTGATTCAAAAACAAGGCTAAGCTTTGATTGTTGGTGGATTGGAAGGTTTGAAACAAGGATTAGTCTCCATAAACTTGAATTTAAAGCTCGGATTCAAAGTTTGTTGAACTTTTTTTTCAAATTTCAAACTTTTTCTCCAAGCTTTCAATTTCTTTAAAAAAATGTTACAATTCAAGTTTTATGAGCTTAGGAAACCTTAAATCTAGGTTAGCAGGACTCAAATCATCTATGATCTAGGCTTGATTGAATGAAAATTGAACTAATCCAAGTTTTTCTATTTTTCTCCATTTTCAGATTTCTTTGAAAATTTTTATGTGAATCTTGTTTAAATGTGTTTAAATGTGTTCTATCATGTTTTTCTAGCAGTTATAAATGTTTTGTATGCCTAGGAACTAAGAAAATAGGTTGGAAATGAAGATTTAAGCTTGGGCAGGCTGAAGCTCAAATCTAGAAATTTTCTAATTTTTCCCAATTCAGCAGGCCGGATTCATAAGTTCGGTAGGCCGAATTCATATCATCGGTAGGCCAGACTCATAGCAGTTTTGGTAGGTCATACCTAGATGGTCTGCAGGCCAGACACAACAGTTCAGTAGGCTAGACCAAGGGAACTGGTAGGCCAATCAGACTCCATGAAAAACGACTGTTTTTTACCCGTTTTCACAATTTTAAACCTAGATGGAGATTTTAACTTTATAGTATGATTTTACGGACATAAATGGTACACTAGGACACTATGAGATAGATTTGTAGTGTAGAACATCTTAAGCTAGATATTGATGAACTTAGTTTACATTTAAGGTTGTTCGTGGTTCTGTGGTGCTAACATATAATGGAACAGGACTACGGTGTTGAGTTACAGTACCAGATACTGAGGTAGGACTTCTACCCCTTCTTTGATAGCCATGTTTTTAAATGGTTTTGGCCTCAAAATGGATTCTTTCAAAATGTTTTCAATGAATGATTGAAAAAGTCTTTTATCAGTGTTTTCACAAACAATTGAATTATGATATGTCCATAATGAATCACATAATGAATGTAAATAATTACACTTGGTAAAAAGGAGATTTAAATAATGATAGAAATATATATATGGGCATGATGCCATACTCAAAGATCAGGTTGTATAGAGTACGACCTTGGTGGCAGGTCACGAAACCCAGCTGGGTCATTACAGTGGTGAAATCTATGGTTTGCCCAAGAAAAGATAATATAATCCTTTGTGGATGAACAAGAATTGTTTTTGGTAAAATGATTTAGTTGAATTAATTTATTGAATTCCATTTTCTGACTATTTTCTTGAATGACAAATTTTATATTCCAATTAAATGTTTTAAAAAACCTAGTCTTACTGAGCCTTTTGCTTACTTTTATTTGTTTTCAAACCATTCCCTTTCTAGGCAGAATTCAGATTAGGATCGATCGAGAGTCAACTGACTAGACTTACAAGCAATAAAAGAATCTTGAGTATGTTATTTGTATTATTTATTTAAGGCATGTATCGTTTTAACTTCCTTTTTCTTATATTGGATTGTAACTACTACAAATTATGGATTCCACTACGGTTTAAGACCGTCGTGGAAAAATTTTATGACTATTAAAAAATCATCATGAAAACTTTAGTCGTGGTACAACATGGAGTTTTCACGATGGTTTTTTACTGTCGTATAATATAAAAATTGATGCAAGAAGGGGTAGTAATGTAGTAATTTTCCATGACAGTTTTTCAAAAATCATCGTGAAAAATTGACATTCCATGGCAGTTTTTAAAAAAACCATTGTATATGTGGAAACTAAGGATTTCATGATGGTTACTTGAAAAATTGTCGTGGAATCAAAGGCTTCCATGACGGTTTCTTAAAAAACCATCATGAAAGCTTTATGATTCCACGACAGTTTTTTAAGAAACCATCATGGAATACCAATTTTCCATGATAGTTTTTTAAAAACTGTCATGGAAAATTTGTATTCCCTTGAAAAAAAGATCTCCAAAAATCTCCAAATATGTACTGGGTATCACAATAATACTTAGGCATCACAAACACATAAAAAGTAACCGATTCTCATACCAAAATGCTAAATGTTGTTCAAAGTTCTTTCAAACACCAAATACAAGTAACACATACTAAATGGCAAAAAACAAATTAATATAACTAATATTAAAACTAAAACTAAAGCTAAATAACACTAAAATAACCAAATAATGCTAAGTTTAGAACTAACAATAACACTAAAACTAAAAGTAATAGTTTGTAATTTACCAACAGTAGTGGAGTCGGTGGAATGGCAAAGGATGAGTCAAACGATGGTGGAGTCGGTAGAATATCAAGGGATGAGGATGAACGGTAGCAAATGGTGTCGGGTTTGTTAGGTGAGTCATGGAGAAAGTGACAGAGGAATGTCAAAGTAGGTGGAATGCCGTGGGGGTTAGGTTCATCGGTGGCTAGGTCATGGGGAGAGGAGTTAGAGAAATAAAGGGGTTTGAGAGTTAGTGGGTTTGAGTTAAAGAAATTTTGAATAAATAGGGAAAGCCATGTCGTTGGTGCGGGATTAAATTTTGAGGGATACTAAAAATTTCAAACATGCGGAACATTTCACGATGGTTTTTACTAAAAACGGTCATGAAATCCTCGGTACCTTTCACGATAGTTTTTATAAAAACTATCGTGGAAGGTCCCAAGGTTTGAAATTTTTAGTATCCTGCCCAAATTTAACCTTTGTGAAAGATTAAATTTTGACAGGCTACTAAAAATTTCAAATATGCAAAACCTTCCATGACGGTTTTTATAAAAATCATTATGAAAGGTTAAATTGGGCAAGATACTAAAAATTTTAAACATCCAAACCTTCCACGATGGATTTTAAGTATAAAAACTACTGTGGAAGGTCCCAAGGTTTGAAATTTTTAGTATTCCGCACAAATTTAACCTTCGTGAAAGATTAAATTTTGGCAAGCTACTAAAAATTTCAAACGTGTGGAACATTTCACGACAGTTTTTGTAAAAACCATCGTGAAAGGCCTTTCACGACGGATTTTATAAAAATTGTCCTGAAAGGGCTTCAAAGACGGTTTTTATGAAAACCGTCATGGAAGGTCTTCCATGATGGTTTTTATAAAAACTGTCATGGAAGGTCTTGAGGTTTGAAATTTTTAGTTTCTCGCCTAAATTTAAACTTTGTAAAAGATTAAATTTTGACGGCTACTAAAAATTTCAAATACGCAAAACCTTCTATGACAGTTTTTATAAAAACCATCGTGAAAGGTTAAATTGGGTGAGATACTAAAAATTTTAAACATAAAAACCTTCCACGACAGTTTTTGTATAAGCCATCATGAAAGATGCTTCAAATATGCAGAATCTTGCACAATGGTTTTTTTAAAAACCATCGTGAAAGGTTAAATTTAGCCTTTAAATTTAGCAGGATATTAAAAATTTCAAATATCCAAACCTTCTACGATGGTTTTTATAAAAACCGTCGTGAAGGTTAAATTTGGCGGATACTAAAAATTTCAAACATCCATACCTTCCGCAATAGTTTTTGTAAAAACTGTTGTAAAATATATGCTACTAAAGTTTAAGCCTTCCATGACGGTTTCTATAAAAACCGTCATGAAAGGTTTAATCTTACACGCAGTTTTTTAAAAAACCGTCATGGTAGCTCCCACCTTATCACAACGGTTTTTGAAAAACGGCCATTAAACAAATAATCTCGAATTTGTTGTAGTGTGTAGTTGTAATTAATTATTGTTGATACCATGTGTGTGCATAAGTTATGGGCCCCGTGTGACCTAACACCTACCCTTCCTCTCTCTGTTATTATCTTATTTTATTTTATCTTTTTTGCTTTTTATTATGATTGTTTTAAAGGTTTTAAATTTACCACATTTTTAATTAATTAACTAATTCCTTAAAATAATTAATTTTTTTACTAAAATTTTATTTAATTAACCCGCCACGTCGCCCCCTGATTTTCAGGGCATGACAAATCCAGTATGGATCATACTTGGATGGTAGCTGGAGTTGGTAGCTCTTCTATTAGAATTATTGATTTGCTTGATAAAGTGAGAAATCGGTAAATTTTTACATTGCTATGAAAATTTTGTTTATTATCTATATAAGAATCTTATGTAATAATAATAATTAAGAAAAACCAAGAGGTGAGTAATAGATTTCTTACCTGACAATGTGTGCTCACTTCCCTTGCTTTCCCTTATCAGGTTAGTTGATCGATCCTCATGTCGTGGATTGTCATCGAGCTCCTCGCTATCCTGTTGGTGTATGGAGGATACATGGAATTGAATGCTCCCACTAGAGGATTGGAAATGTCCCACCTTGTCCAGCTAGGACATTGAAACGTCCAAGGGGGACACATGGGAGGTTGGAAATGTCCTACCACTACAAGAAAATATTGATTACATGACCTTTATTTAATGACCGTTTCCCAAAAACCATCGTGAAAAGGGCAAAAATGCACGGCAAGTTATGCCCGTGAAAACGAAGACCGTCGTGGGAAGGTGGGAAGATACCATGACGGTTTTCTGAAAAAACTGTCATGGAATACTAGAGATACCATGACGGTTTTTTGAGAAAACTGTCATGGTAGATTGGAGCTACCACGACGGTTTTCTCCAAAAACCGTCGTGGTATCTCTAGTATTCCACGACAGTTTTTTTAGAAAACCATCGTGGTATCTTCGAGAGATACCACAAAAAACCGTGTTAGAATATAAGCTACCACGACGGCTTTTGGAGAAAACCGTCGTAGAAGATTGGAGCTACCACGACAGTTTTTGGAGAAAACCATCGTGGTAGCTCTGTGGTATCTTCTACGACGGTTTTTTCAGAAAACCGTCGTGGTAGCTTCATTTAAACCCCTTCCCATCCTCAGCATTCAGACAGTACATTTCAGAAGTACACTTTACAAATCCAACATAGACCCTTCCGAATCAGCCGTCGCCGTCTCTCTCCGCCTCCACACTCCTTAATCTCAGCCCAAATTGTAAGTTTTTTTTGTAGAAAGTGAGAAATAGTTGTTGATTGTGTTGTATAATTAATCCAAAATTGATAAATAGTTGTTGATTTTTTTCTTTATTCTGTGAAGTTGATAAATAGTTGTTCATTTTGTTGTTTATTTCGTGAAGTTTGTATTGTGGATCATGGGTATGATTTCTTCGTTTTATAATGAGTATGTGTAACTTGTTTAATTTATGATGGCCGGGTGATGTTTTTTTTATGATTAATTA
>CAMOHE010043962.1:13695-51952 GCA_946598075.1 Artocarpus hirsutus
CTGCCGGCCGAGACATGTTCAAAGAATTTTATCTTTTGTTTTTCAAAGGCCATTTAATTTTAAATAATATTAGCAAACTATTTATACAATGTCTATGGAAAAGCAAATTGTTTTAATTAAGAAAAATTATAATTTCTTATAAATAGTATTTGTATATTTCTATATAAAAAAAATATACATTAAGATCCTGTGAATGCTTTTCCAAACTATGGTTTCAAATGCATGTTAATATTTACAATAGTTTGCTACAAATAATGTTTAAATGAATGAATGTAATGACATCTGTGACGTCCGGAAAGGGGGCGTTACACTCTTGGTTCTTATAATTATGACAAAACTTTATGTGACGTAGGTGCAACTGTGAACTTAAGGCCACTCTCTATGTTTTGAAAGTTCACGCCAACAATAGGCATAGGCAAGTTGGTTTTAGTTGTTGCAGTGAGAGTCGTCATACTATTTTATGGAACATTAAACTTTTAGTAATTGTCATTTTGTACCTATTTTTTAAACAAGAATCTATTTTTTAGTTTATGGTTTTGACAGAACAATCATGTTTTAATTTCTTTTAATGAAAAAGTTTCTACTTTAAAGATGATATTATGATTTGTTTTGATAGTACTTATGGCAATTTATAACTCTTTGTTCCTGTTCATTATATAATACTGAAAGTGTGCAATAAGATGAAGTAAGTCCTAAAAGACAAAATTTGTAAGATGATATATATCTATGGCACCTTAGACTAGGTCGTAACCTAAACAAGATAGAAAGGTTAGTCAAGGATGGACCTTTTTAGGAGTTAAGAATTCAACCTATACCAACCTTTAAGTCTTGTATGGAAAGTAAAATGACCAATAAACCTTTCTTGGTGAAAGGATTATAAGGCCAAAAATCTTCATGAGGTAGTATATTCAGATATTTAAGATCTTGTTAATGTACAAGCACGTGGAAGATATGAGCATATCATCGCTTTGATGACTACTCTAGATATGGATATGCCAACTAGATACACCACAAATTAGAAATCCTTGAAAAGTGCAGAGAAAACCAATAGAAGCTGAAAAACAAATGGGTAAGCAAATGAAACACTTCGATCAAATCATGGTAGTGAATACCTAACTGATGAATTCAAGAGTCGTCATAAAGATAAAGGATTTTGTCACAATTCACTATACTGAGGATACCATAATAGAATGGCGTTGGAGAGAGAAGAAACAAGACTTCACTCAACATGACGAGATCTATGTTGAGTTGCTCATGACTTATAAGATTTTTTTAAGGATATGCTATGCAAACAGTAGTCTATTTGCCTACTTTAGTTCCTTCTACATATGTACATACAATACCACATCAACTGTAGACCAAGTACAAGCTTACTCTACATCACATACACATGCAGGGATGTCCAGCTCGTGTTAAAATGTCAAAGGTGGATAAGTTGGAATCACATGCTGAGGTATATATGTATTTGTAAAGTATCCAAGTGGTATGTGTGGTGGTTACTTATATAGTACTCAAAACAACAAAATGTTTGAAGGACCATAAACCTTAAAGTAAAGTTGTCCTCGATGAATTAGTGGGTGATCAAATCGTCCCACAGGGTCATGAAAATGATGCGATCATTCTCATGAGACAAATCGAAGAAAACAAGACCATAACTTTATATTCACAACCGAATCAGTACATTAGAATTGGATAAGCTGATGTAGTAGTGTTTAATGACAGTTTTAATGATCCCATCTCCTATAGTCAAATTGTGATAGCTGTTGATTTTAAGTCATGGCGAGATACGATGAACCAAGAAATAGATTCTATGTAAACCAACAAAGTCTAGGAAATCATTGATGCACTTGAAAGGATTAAGCCCATTGTAAGCAAGTGGATCTATAAAAGAAAGAAAAAGTGGAAACTTTCAAAACAAGGCTTGTAGCTAAGGGTTCCACCTAGAAAGAAGGAATTAATTGTGAGAAAACTTTCTCTCTGGTGGCGATGCTTAAGTCCATCTGGATACTCATGTCCATTGTTGTATATTTTAATTATGAAATTTGACAAATTCGTGTCAAGATGACATTTTTGTATGGCCATCTTTAAGATACCATTTACATGGCAAAGCTAAAGAAATTCATAGTGAAAGGGCAAAAGCAAAGAGTTTGTAAATTGCATAGGTTGATTACGGATAAATAAATTAATTTATACCGGTTATGGTTCCTTAGAGGTTAGAATGTGTTTCTAGGTTTTCCATGTAATTAGATGACGGACTATCATCTCCATCTAGGAATTATTATTTAATTTTAAAGAATTTTGTAATTAAATAATTATTCAAAGAAGACGAATCTAGAAGGCGGATCTAGAAGATGGATGATAGCGTTCCTAGTTATTTCTTGAGTCTCTAATTTATGTTGTTGAATTGTTGAAAATAAAATTGATAAATTACATCAAAAATTATATTTTCTAGATAGGGTGATCTCTGCTTGGTTGGCATTCCGAAACTCCAGGATTGGCAGGCCAATGGTCATAGAATCGGTAGACTAGACTTCAGGTTCGGCATGCCATCTGTCGAGCAAAAATCTGGTGGCTTTGGTGGCAATCCAAACTTTTCAGTTTGGTAGGCCAAATTGTCATGACTGGTAAGCTGACCTGAAAAGATCAATAGGCCAGAGGGTCATGACCGGCAAGCCGATTACATAGATCGACATGCTAATGGAGAGCTAGAAAGTTTTCCAAAAACGGTGCAGTTTTCAATGCAGTTTTAATTTTATTTTTAGGACAATTCTAAGAACATTAAAATTTGGATATGAGCAAAAATATAGAGTATTTGATCTATACGAGATTGAAAACTTGAAAATGGGCATTACATAAAGAAGGATATAGCTTGAGGATTCAAGGATGAAGAATCGATAATATGTTTTAATTATTCTCTTGTAATCTTTATTTTTCATTCTCTAGGATGAAACCATAATATTACGGTTATTTATTATTATTTTGCTTGTAGCTTTGCTTGATTGCTTTGTTTGTCTACATTATAATATGATTTGCCATATATATTGATAACATGTCATATAGAATAGGAAGTGCTGCTCATTTAAAATTGTTCATGCATGTTTTTAAAATAAACCTTGATTTTAAAAGATTAAGTGAGAGAAGGTTTTCGAAGAAAGGACCTAAGGCTTCCATCGTTGGTCCATAAGTAGCATATGGTAGTTCCGACTCCTAGGAAAGGACTTCATCATCTCTAAGAGGATAAGGTATTTTAGCATGATTTATGGTTGCACACCCTTAGGTGGTGATTATAAATCATGGATAAAATATTGAAACAATGGTTATACACTCATGTTAATTTTATTATTAACCTCTCCTAGGAGCTCTATTAATAAAATTAATGGCCAAAGAAACGATTGTTAATATATGCTGGATCATATGGGTCCTAGATGGCATATATTAATTAGGAAGGGATCCGTGTTCCTGATTGAATTTGGCATGACTCTCCTAGGAGCTTGTTGAATTCTGAGTTGGAAATTGTCATTGTAAGGTTGTGATATTTTTAAGGTTTTAACACATAAACACATTTACATGTTTTTACATGATTGTGTTATCTTACCAAATTATTATTGTATGTATGTTAAATTATTATTAAATAATAATTCCTAGACACAGATGATAGTTAGCTATCTAATTATATAAAAAACCTAGATACACCTTCTAACCTTTAAGGAACCATAACTGACATAAATTAATTAATTAATAAATAATTAAATAATAATTTAATCAACCATAATTAATTAATAAAGATTCACCATATAATCTATGACAACATATAAATATATAAAAACCCTAGAGTGTCAATTCTCTAAAAAATTAATATTCAAGTATAGAAGAGATCAAGATCATATAATTTATTTATATAGCATGATCAAAACTTGCAAATTTATGTAAAAACTATGGCTCTGATACCAATTGTTGAAAAAATAATATGCTGTGAAATTTTAAAAATTTTATACCAAAGTATTTTTCAATAGACAAGTTTGGCACGCCATATGCATAAATTAACCAAATCTTACTAATCTCGTTTGTCAAAAAGCTCTTGCAATCTGTTAAGAGAAAGACGTTCTAGAAGAGCCTCAACCAACTGATCTTCTTTGCTATTCTCTATCCATAATTAGAGTGCATATGGGCGCACGTCGTACTACTTTTTCCTGGTGACTCTATTTCCAACCAATCGAAGAAACCTAACGCTAAGGTTCATGATTTGTGAATAATAACTCTCAGAGAGTTTCAAAGACTTACAATATAGAATGCTCACTATCTCTAATGGCCAAGACAAACTATCTTCCGTAGGGATATTGACAATATAACAATCTTTGCATGAATAAAGTGCCCAAATTTATTCCCTCGATTGAGGATCTTATAATTTAGACCGTGACTTTTAGAATCATGTCTTCTGTCTGTCCATCATATGCCTAATTCCAAAGATTTACACTGACAATATTAGACTTTTATTTGCTTATCATACATTTAACAAATATAACACAAAGAGGACAACAATTAGGTATATGAATAATTAATAAATTCTTTATTGATAAAAATGTATCTGAAAACATATTAGATTTTTACTCCTGAGGGCATACATGTCTAACATTATAAAAATGAAATAGTACAGTAAATGCTTAGTAATGCTTGATTTATTGTTGACATAAGTTAGCATAATGTATTCTTAAACCAATTAATAAATAATTAGAAAAACTAAAATTTGTTTTAGTTTATTGCTAATATAGAACTTTTGAACCTTAGCTCTGTTACAATTTCTATTTTACCCATTTTAATATGTTGTTATTGTGTTGTTATTTTGTTTAAATTAAATTAACTGCATGTTCATTTTAATTTTAGTTGCATTCTTATTATTAAAGTTTTAAAGCAACGAAATTCTTAAAATGAAAATTTTTGTAAAAATATATAAAATATTGTGAATATATATTGTAAATAATCAATATTAATCCTCATATTTTTCAGCTTTTTAATAAATAAAAATAAATATAATAAATACACTAGAACTAAACAAAATCCTTCCCTGTAAATTCGACCTCAGATTCACCAAGTATTTATTTAAAATAATCTTATACTTAGGGTTATATCGAATTGTGCATTTTTAAGACCGAGTCAATTTACATAAATAGCATGTCTGACTTATTATTTTGAAAAAATGTTTTAATTAAAAGTTTAAAAATCTACTGCGTATTCATTTTCCAATAATTGGTATCAGAGCTATAGTTTTATAGAGTTTTTTTATGAGCTTGTGATCATTCTATGTATATAAATTATATGATCATAATCTCTCTTATGCTTGAATTATATTTTTAGAGAGTTGGTACTCTAAATTTTCTATATAATTATATATTGATATAAGATTATATAGTGAGTGTTTATTAACTAACTATTGTTTATTAAATTTCTATTTTAATTATTATATTAATTAATTAATTTGCCAGTTATGCTTTCTTAGAGGTTAGAATGTGTATTTAGGTTTTTTATGCAATTATATAGCGGCCTATCATCACCATCTAGGTTTTATTATTTTAATTTTGATTTGTAAATTTGTATTAAAACAATTATTGAAAGAGAAAGATCTAGAAGATGGAATTGATTGTTGGGCTATTTGTTTTTTATGTATGTCAAATGTTTCGTAAGTTTTTTAACTTGTAATTAAAATTAAAACTACAAAAATAATGAAGAAAAGGCTTGTCGAATTCTAGACTATGATGGCACAATTGACCGCGATATGCATAGTGTTGTCTACCACAAAGTGGTAGAAAGTCGTTTTTAGTTGTTTTTATGAGGTTTTTCTTTTATAGAACAATTTTGAGAAAAACAAACAAGATTTTATGATAACCAGAGAATAAAATTCAATCTATATAAGATTGAAATTGAAGACAAACGTCACGCGAAGAAAGATACTACTAGAAGATACAAGATGAAGAATTGATAAAATGTTTCGATTAATTTTTATATTCTTAATTTTTTTTCTAGGATGGAACTATAATATTACGGTTACTTATTATATTGTTTATAGCTTTGCTCGTTGCATTGCTTGTTTGCATTATAATATATTTTGCCATATATGGTGATAACATATCATATAGAATAAGGAGTGCCGCTCATTAAAAATTGTTCATGTATGTTAACATAAAACCTTGATTTCTAAAATAGTGAGCGGAAGAAGGTTTTCGAAGAGAGGACCTAAGGCTTCTATCATTGGTCCATAGGTAACACACAGTGGTTTTGACCCCTAAAAAGGGATGCATCATGCACCAAGCTTGATCTTCAAGAGGATAATTAGCTTTAACATATTTTATCATTGTTCACCCTTAAATCTCGATTATAAACTGTAGATAAAGTAATTGAAATGATGGTTAAACACTTAATATTAATTTTATTATTAACCTCCCTTGGGAGCTTTATGAATAAAGCTAATGGCTAAAGAAAGTGATTATTAGTATATGCTAGATCAGACAGGTCTTGGATGGTATATACTAATCAAAGAAAATCTATGTTCTTAATTGAATTTGGCAAGTCTTCTCTATGCGGCTTGTTGAATTCAAAGTTAGGAATTATTGTTGTATGGTTGTAATTTTTTCAAGGTTTTGACACATAAACACATTGTATGCTTACTTATCTTTGTTATTTTACTAAATTGTTACCAAATGTTTGCCTATGTTTGATATATGAATCTTTGTTATGGATAAAAAAAATTCTAAAAATGTTTTATCTTTGATAGTTGATAAAAACACTTTAACTACCAAGAACTATAATGATTGAAAACAGAACGTGAATATCATCCTATACTTTGAGAAATTAAAATTTGTGCTAACCATATCGAGTCTTCTTGCACCTACTAGTGAATCCACTAATGAACAAATCTAAGCGTATGATCGCTAGAAGGATGTTGATGATTAGGCCTGCTCTTATATCATGATTAGCATAAATAATGTGCTACAGGCTAAACATGAAGATCATGAAAGTGCTCGTTAGATCATAGATAATCTTGAGGACATGTTTGAAGGCCAAGCCTTGACGAAGTGGTAAGGGACTCTTTGAAAGCTTTTTAACTACAAGCAAAAATCGAGGACGCCTGTGAAGGAGCATATAATGTTGGTCATAGATTACCTCATTGAGGCTCAAACTCATGGAGTTGATATTGATGCTGAGTCATAGATGACTATGGTCTTTGAGACACTTTCTAAGGAGTTCATCCTATTTATACTTCATATAACTTGAGCAATAGACAAGATGTGACCTTAATTGAGTTGATAAAGTAGCTGTAGGAGTTTGAAAACTTGATCAGGGAAGCTCTACCTGTTGGAAAAACAGTACATAGTGGAATTTTAAAAATTTTTACCCTAGTATTTTTCAAAACACAAGTTTGACATACTATATGCATAAATTAACCAGATCTTACTAACCTCATGAATGTTAAAAAGCTCCTGTAATCTGTGAAGAGTATAACTTTCCAGAAGAACCTCAACCAACTAGTATTCTATGCTATTGTCTATCCACGATCAGAGTGCGTGTAGGCGCACATCATTCAGCCTTTCCCCAGTGACTCTCCTTCTAACCAATTGAGAAAACTCAAAGCTATGGTTCGTGATGAATGAATAATAGCTCTTAAGGAGTTATAGAGTTTCACTCTTAATCTCTCAATTGATCTAAATAACAATGAGTCTCACTCCCCTTTTTATAGAGGTTGGGCCTAGGAGTTAGTCCTTATCAAATAAGGCCTTAAAAATTCAAATCAAAATCAAATCAGGATCAAATATGATAAAATCTGCCTAAAAATACATGATTTATTTAACGCTCGATTGGCAAGCCAAATTGGCAGATCAGCTTACCGAACTTGCTGCATCAGTAGGTCAAACTTAAAGATCAATCTGTCGAACTTTCGATAGATGATCCCTGTAAATCTTTATTTTCCACCTGAGATTCTTAGGATAGAGCCTTAGCTTTAATTCAAATTACCCAAGAGAGAAGTTATCTGATTAAAACAGTCATATCTAGATAATCTCTAGGAAAATAAATATTCCTGATAATTTGACAAGTTTTTCTTGAATTAATTCAAAATTAATCTAACCGATAAATAAACATGAATCCTCTTCTCCCGATAATTCAACAAGTTTATCTTGAATTAATTTTCACAAAATTAATTCAACCGATAAACAGACACGAATTATCTGATCCTATCAAATTTTCAACCAATTTGATAATTTAACACAAGTCATCAATTATTGAAAAAACACGCCGTATCGTTACAGCATTTTTTATGAGCGAACAAAAGGGACCTAATGGATCTATATAGTTCAAGCTATATACATTTCATAATTATCAGCTCTAACACTACTCCACTAAAAGCTTAGAGCTACACTCTCGAACTATATAGAATTATGAAGCCTATATAGCTAAGTCTCCATGATATATTATAATGTATCATATCCCTATAGGATTATCCATAATTGGCTTAAGGATAAATTTTGTCCTACCTTCTCGATTATTTTTATCTTATGTTCCATTATCTCACCATCGAAAAACTTACCATTTAAAGACGGTATGCCATTCGGTTACACCTATGTATCTAAATGGTTGAGCGCTCTAGTTTTTCAATTACAAGATAACACATGTAAGAGGATATCAACTACTCTTGAAGAGGAGCTATGGATTCCATATCTATGAATAACAGGTCTACTCTATCAAGAGTCATGCCTCAACATATCGACATGCATACCACTATTAAAATGTGGATGTCACGCTTTGGTACATCAAAAGACATACGTCAAGACAACGGGCCCATTATTCATCTCAAGGTTAAGATACAATACATATGATTGTCTAAAGTGAATCGATTTGCCAAGATAGAATTATTAATCCAAATCAATTCACTTTATGTCCTAATCTAATACATCGTCACCTATGACAAAGTACCAATGTTTCTATTCATGGAGTCTGCCTCAAATGGTCAAGACAAACCATCTCTCGTTAGGGATATAGACAATATAAAAATCTTTGTATGAATAAAGCACTCAACATTATTCCCTCGATTGTGGACCTTATGATTTAGACCGTCACCTTAAGAATCATGTCTTTCACTTAATCTGTCCATCATATGCCTAACTCTTAAAGGTTTAGACCGATGTCTCAGATTTTTGTTTGCTTAACATACATTCAACAAATATAAACATAAAAAGAATAAGATTTGGTATATGAATAATAAATAAATTCTTTATTGATAAAAATGTCTCCAAAAGCATGTTATATTTTACTCTTTAGGGCATACACGTCGAACAATAGCTAGTGGCAAGGCAAACTTGATAGTTACCTCTAGTTATAATTCTAATTTTTGAAATGGAAAGAAGCAACAGGCCAAGAATAGGAAGTTTTCTATTCCAACAAAGGGCAAAGATAAAGGGAAAAAGAAGACAAACCTAAAGAAACTAAAATGTTTTTTTTTAGAAAGGTCAAGCACATCAAAAAGAATTGTAAGGATTTCCAACCTCATGCAAACTTCTAGTTGTTGAGACTTATTTAGTTGAAGAATCAAATGACACCTAGGTCATAGATTCTAGAGCGACTAATCATATTTGTGTTTCTCTTCAGGGGTCCAAGGAAACAAGAAGTCTGTTATATGAGCATTTCACGTTACGGATGGGCGATGGATTCTTAGTGTTGGTTAAAGTAGTGGGAGATGTTCATCTTTATTTTTATAGTTATAGGAGTTTAGTTTGAGTTTATGTTCCTAAATTTAAAAGGAATTTAATTTTTGTCACTTGTTTATTTGAGGATTCTTGTTCGGTTTTTTAAATAATAAAGTAGTGATTTGTAAAAATAAATCTTTTATCTGTAGTGGATGGATACAAAACAACCTCTATATTATTAAACCTAAGATGGACTCACTGCTGAACACTGTGATTAACAACAGCTCTAAAAGACTTAAAACCTTTCACTCGAATAAGACTTATCTTTGGCACTTGTGATTAGGACATTGGCCTTAATAGGATTCAAAGGTTGGTAAGGGATGGACCTTTAAGTCATCTACAGGTCAAATTTATACCACAATGTGAATCTTGTTTTGAGAGCAAAATGACCAAAAGACCATTCATGTCTTAGGGCAATCGAGCCAAAGGGGTTCTGAAACTTATACATAGTGATATTTTTGGTCCTATGAACATCAAGGTACGAGAAAGGTATGAGTATTTTGTCACTTTTATTGATGATTACTTAAAATATAGGTATGTTTACCTAATGCATTATAAGAACAAAACTTTTGGTAAGTTCAAGGAGTTTTGAGCTAAACTGAAGAAGCAATTGGATAAAGCCATAAAGACACTTTGGTCCGATCGAGGTGGAGAGTACCTCTCCGATGAGTTCCTAGGACACTTAGTGGAGAATGGGATTTTGTCTCATTTGACTGCGTTAGGTACTTTGTAGCAGAATGGCATGGCTGAAAGAAAGAATAGAACTTTGTTAGGCATGGTTAGGTCCATGATGAGTTATTCGACATTGCCTTTATCTTTTTAGGGATATGCACTACCAACCGCATGTTATTTTTTTGAACAATGTGCCTTCAAAATTAGTTCTTAAAACTCCTTATGAGTTATAGCAGGGTTATGGGGACATCCTACTCATGTCCTAGACAAGGAAACGAATAAGTTGGAAGCACATTAAAAGGTGTGCGTGTTTGTAGGATATCCAAAATGAACAAAAGGATGTTATATTTATAACCCAAAAGAAAATAAAATCGTGGTTTCAACGGATGCCACTGTCCTTCAAGAAAGTTGCATGAATGACTTTAAACCTCGTAGTAGAGTAGTATTCGAGGGGATGGTGAGTGATTCGATCACTCTAGGGGTCTCAGTTAAAACCAATCTAATCAACATAGAAAAACCAATCGAACAACAACCTAGGGAGCTTCGTTATGGTGAGATGATTGGACATAAACCTAAGAGGTATATGTTTAATAGTGAAGCTTACTTGGCTAAACCAGCTTAACATGACTAGGATTCTTATACTTACAAAGAGGCTATAGATGATGTTGATTCAAAGCTCTAGACAAAAGCTATGAATATTAAGATGAAGTTTATAAGGACTAATCAACTCAAGGAGCTTATGGACCTTCCTGAAGGGGTAAAAACCATAGGATGTAAGTGGGTCTACAAGAGAAAGAGAGGAGCAGATGAAAAGATTAAAACCTGTAAGGCTAGATTAGGAGCAAAGGGATACACGTAAAAGGAAGGAATCGACTATAAGGAAATCTTTTTGCTATAGCCATGCTTAAGTCTATCAGCATTTTCTTGTCACTACTACCTCTCTCGATTATTGGATTTGGCAAATAGATGTCAAGATGGCCTTTTTGAAAGACTATTTTGATGAGACCATATATATAGTATAGATAGATGGGTTCAAATCTAAGGGTTAAGAGAATAAGGTCTATAAGCTACTAAAGTCTATTTATGGACTTAAGCATGCTTCTCATTCTTGGAACATAAGATTTGATTAAGTGATCAAGACTTATAGGTTCAAACAAAAGAGTAGACGAACCATGTGTTTGCAAATACATTAAGGATGAGAAGGTGGTTTTTTACTACTCTATATAGATGACATTTTTCTTGTTGGCAATGACATTAAGGCATTGCCATCGGTCAAATTATGTTGACTGAGCAATTTGACATGAAGGACTTTGGTAAAGCTAATTATGTTCTAGGCATCCAAATCTTTCGAGATATTAAGAACAACATGATAGATTTATCCCAACCTACCTATATAGACAAGAATCTCGAGAAGTATGTAATGCAAAATTCCAAGAAAAGTGAGCAACCATCTAGATATAGAATTACTCTTTCTAAGAAAAGCTCTCCAAATTCTGATGAAGAAAGAGAATACATTGGGAAAGTGTCTTACGCTTCAGTAGTATGTAGTCTCATGTATGCTATACTTTGCACATGACCTGATGTATGTTATGTGACCAAGATGGTGAGTCTATGTCAGCCAGATCTAAGACTAAACCATTAGGTTGCGATCAAGTATATTTCAAGGACCTGAGGAGGACTAGAGGTTACATGCTAGCATATTCTGAAAAGGATCTAACACCTCTTGGATACACTAATTCAAATTTTCAATCCTATTTGGGTTCAATTCAATCCTGTTTAGATTCAAGGAAATCAATTTTAGGATCTGTGTTTACTCTAGGAGAAGGCACCATTGTTTGGAGAAGTTTCAAGCAAGATTACAGTTTAGATTCAATGATAGAGGATCAGTATATGTCCACCAGTGAAGCTTCGAAAGAAGCTATGTAGCTTCGTAAGTTTCTTAGAGATCTTGAGATAGTTCTTAGCATGGGTTAACCGATAATGATGTACTGTGATAACATTACAGCAATAGCTAATGCTAAGGAACCAAGATTTCATAAAAAGAGTGAACATATACATCAAAAGTATCATGTGATAAAGGACGTCATAGAGAATGGACATGTTGCAGTATGCAAGAATGCATCCGAGGACAATATAGCTGATCCTTTCATGAAGACAAAACCAATGAGGGCTTTTAAGAAGCACATAGAAGCTATAAGGATGCGTCATTTAGGGCAAGTGGGAGATTGTTAGATTGGGTACCCTAAGGATTAAATGATGTAATAGTTTTTAGAGACATTTAATCTATAAAGAGTTTATTATTTATTTTCATATATCAAATGTTATCCTCTTTATGTTCATTTATGTTAAATATATGATAAGCAAACAAATTCTGAGACTATCAATCTAAACTTTTAAGATCATGAATATGATGGACAGATTATGCAGAAGACATAAATATTAAAGGTGATAGTCTAAAGGATTGGGTCCACAATCCGTGGAATAAAGTTGAGCATTTTATTTATGTTAAGGGTCTACATCCCTTACGGGAGATGACTTGTCTTGGTCATCGGAGTTAGACTCCACAAGTAGAAACATGGAAGTATTGTCATTAATGGCAATATATTGGATCAGCAGTAAACATGAATTGATTTGATTAATAATTCTATTTGTTTAAATCAATTCACTTCAGACAATCATATATGTTGCATCTTAGTCCTAAAATGAACCAATGAGTCTGTATTCTTGAATTGTGTCTTTTAATGTACCAAAGGATGACATCTTGAATTATATGAAGGTATGCATATTAGTGCATTGGAGACATGAATCTTAATTGACGTAGACTAGTTATTCATAGATATAAAATCTATAACTCTTTTGTATAGTTAATGATATTCTCTTATAGGCATTATCCTGTAATTGAAAATTAGAGCACTCAACCATTTGGATACATAAATGTAACTGAATGTTATACTATTTATGCATAGTAAATATTTCAATGGTGAGATAATTGAACATAAGATAAAAATAATCGAAAAAGTAAAATAGAATTTATCCTTAAGCCGATTATAAATATCTTATAGAAATATTACACATTTTGATATGTCATGTACTATAAACTTATAAGAGCTTCGTAATTTTATATAGTTCATGAATGCTGCTCAAAGCTTTTAGTGGAATAGAATTAGAGTTGATAATTATAAAATATACATATCGGGGATATATTTTATAATTATAGGAACTTGATTTATATATGTCCATCAGATTCCCTTTGTTAGCTCATAATATTTCCTATAATGATATGGCATGTTGTTCCTATAGATTGGTAACTTAAGTTATTTACTAGATTGGCTAAGATTTGATAGATTGAAAATTCATGTTGGTTTATTGGTTGAACTAATTTTATGAATTAATTCAAGATAAATATGTTGAATAATTTAAAATAGATTTTATTTGCATGGGATTATCTGTATATGACTAATTTAATTAGATAACTTCTTCACTTGATTATTCAAATTAAAATTGAGATTCTATAAGGGATATACGAGTAAAATAAGATAGGATTTTTCTAATCAGTTCAAATAGGGTGAATTAAATAAGTCTGAGAAGTATAAAAAACGCATATGGCAACTTGGCCACGACATTGAGGTTGACCGCATTACAAAGGCATGGTCGATCGTGCTTGGTTTTTCAACAAAATGCATTTCACATATTTTTAGCATGGATTTTGAGACTGATTCAACTTGTGTGGCTAAATCTGAAAAGGACTAGTCCCAATCTGACTACTATATAAAGGGAATTATGTTTCTTAGATTACCAAAGAAATTTAGAGAGAGTAGTCTATAGAGAGAAACTCTGAAACTCCCATATGGTTATTATTCAACATCACGAATCTTAGGTTTTGGTTTTCTCTTGTGGTTGGAAGGAGAAGTCACATAAGGAAAAGCTGAGCGACATGTAACCACCTGCATTTTGATCATAGAAAGAAAATGGCAAAGAAAACTAGTTGGTTGAGGCTTTTCCGGTAGATTTCTCTAGTTGTAGTTTCTATAGTTTTCTGGTCTATTAAAGACGTACGAAAGATCTTTTATTAATTTACATACATAGCATGTCTAACTTGTTATTTGAAAAAAATATTTTAATTAAAAATTTTTAAAATCTGCTGCGTATTTATTTTCCAATAGGTTCCACTTTGGAACCAGCTAGATTCTAATATGGCACCCCGCACCAACAAGCGAAGGCAGTCGGTTTTTCTTTGTTTTAAAGAAAATATGTTGAAATCTTATAAGTTCCACTTTGGAACTTGATAGGTTCCAATTCAACACCCCACGTCAGCGACTAAAGGCGATTGGTGCCTCTTTGTTTCAAAGACAATATGTTGGAATCTAATAGGCTCTACTTCCAATCTGGCACTCTACATCGACGACCAGAAGAGGGTTCCATGACGGAACTTGGTGGGTTTGAAGATGAAACCCAGAGGGTTCTAATAGGTTTTGCCCGAAACCTGGTAGGTTCTATTTCGCCATCCCGTATGGGTGCGTGGGAGGAATGGCAATTTGGTCTTTATATAAATCCCAAATTTCTAATAAAAATGCAATTTTAATAAGTAATTTATTAGAGGACATTTTTAATAATGTGATACATTTAAGAGGCATTCTTGTAAGATTAAACCTAACTGGGCCTTGTAGCCCATTTAATGCTGTTAGGGTTAGCATCTATTTGGAACGAACTAAGCTGAGAAAGATCCAGTAGTCCTACCCCATCCATCCAATGTTCTGATTAGTGTTCAAACGAAAAAAAAAATGATAAAAACAAATCAGCAAAATATCTCATCCTCACAATTATCTTAGACATTCTTAATCTCAATGTTCAATCCAACACCAAACCAAACGTATCAGAAAAAGATTTGATCAATCTAGCACATAATTAATCTCAATAATTTGTACCAAATTATTGTGTTACACCATACGTATCTTCGCTGGATTTTGTTCCAAGACTTGAATATATATATGTTAAAGGACGCAGAAAATCTGGCTATGTGGTCCTCTGAAAATTTTAACAGTTACTCCAAGCATATTTTGCCGAGGAAAACAAAATAATAATAAACGTATCAGAAAAAGATTTGATCAATCTAGCACATAATTAATCTCATATTAATTTGTATCAAATTATTGTGTTACACCAAACGTATCTTCGCTGGATTTTGTTCCAAGACTTGAATATATATATATATATATATAATGTTAAAGGACGCAGAAAATCTGGCTATGTGGTCCTCTGAAAATTTTAGCAGTTACACCAAGCATATTTTGCCGAGGAAAGCAAAATAATAATAGTAAGGTCCTGATGATCCAATACAGTACTCTCAACTTTGTCAGAAGCTCTCCAAATTTGTAGCTGGCTGGACCAATGCCTCTCTGTCTATCTCTCAAGTCCTAAGAAAAAGAGCCAAATATTTGTACCTTGGTCTTAATTTGTCTAACAAATATAGTGCACATCAAGTTTTATTTGCTACTTTAATTAAAAATTCCCGGAAAATGCTAGCAGAAGTAGCAATAGACAATTCCTTTGTGTCAGAGTTATCGTTAACTATTAGAGAAAGTTTATCTAAAACCCCCATTAACGGATATCCGTCAAGTTTTGTATGCCTAATTTGGTCCATGTATTGCTTAGTCAAGTGATTATCATGGTATCTACAATGACTTGGAGTCTTTAGCAAGTAGACGAGATTTGGATGCTTGCATAAGACCAAAGAAATTCAGAAGTACATTAAAGTTTGAAATAAAGTTTCTTTTAGGAAAGAAAAAATGTCCATCTTTAGGCAGTCAACCTTTCATTTAGAGGGCGTTTGGGAATATTATTCAAACCAAACTTTGCAACTGAAAAAATTATTGCAAAATTGATTTGAACTAAAATTTTTTTTTTATCAAACCGATACTTCTAAATACACTTCTTAATTCACATATTGTGCATTTTTTTCCCTTGTACATAATAAAAATCTAAAAGACAATTAATAAAACAAAACAAACGACTCAATTCTATTTAAAGGGTGTGCTCAATACCAAAACCTCAATGCTACGCAATTCATTGATCTGACAAAGACTTTCCAGTGGTATTATAAAATATTGAACCTTGAACCCATCCACAAAATGAGTCAAAAGTAAATAAGCTTAACCCTTGACCCAAACCAATTAACAATGGATTCAAGCATTGTTTGATTTAAATATGATTGGACACTTTTTTAGAAATCTTCCGGTGAAGCAATATACTTTAGTATTTGGCATCCTCGTTGAAACTGTGATTGGCTTTTTGACATTAGATTGGAGCTCAAATTAAGCATAAATTCCAAGATTGGAAGCCAACTAGATTGTGTTTAGTTTAGTCCTAGTTGAGAAAGAAAGAAGACAGATTTACAACTCATTCTGCGGTAATGTTTGAACATTGACAGCTTCCAAGTAACACATAAAGCTACGTAGGGAGGGCTCTCTTATCAGTGCTTGAATTGCCAAGTCCATTGAGCTGTCCTTGGCCTCTCAGAATTTATTAATTCCCTAAACTATTGCACACTAGTAGTGAGAGAAAAGGAGAAATCTTTTGCTTTTTTAAATTAGTGTACATCCACAAAAATATGCCAAATTTTATACTTCCCACGTGAATTCTGCTGTATAGTGAGTACTCAATTGTGTCTCTTTTTTTTTTTTTTTTTTTTGGTATCTTTTTAGAAGTGCATACTCAATTATGTTGCAATTTACAAAAGCCTGAGTTGTAATGCATTTGTGTCTTTGAAACTCCTACTTTATAGGAAAAAACTTTTCAAGCTAACTCACTTTGTGTTTGACAATCTTAGTATGAACTCATGAGTTTAAATTCAAATAATTTAAAACTCTCATATGTTATAATTTTTTTGTTTAAATTCATAAGTTTAAACCAAAGTTGTCAAATACCCTATTATATTTTATTTAGTAAAAATAATCTGCAGGTTATATGTACGGTATGTAGCTTCAAATCTGTGGTATCTAAAACGACTCGCGTTTTATTTTTCTCAACACATAAATTAGTGTCATAGTCGTTTTACTTCTCTCTACACATAAATTGTTGTCGTTTGCATGTTGAATATTGAAGTACTTCAGGGAGAAGAGAACACCAAAATCCCCCAAAGTATTTTCTTATATCTAGCAAAAACTATTTCCTTCTAGTAATTTTTGGAAACTACAAAGTGCACCCGCGTAAAAAAAAAAAATTGTAATCAAAATAAATACAATAAAAGTGCATGTAAACGAATATAATATTCAATTAGGGTTGATTGAATGCATTTTTCTTGTCAAGATGATAATTAAAAGTCGTCTGAAATCCATTTCTTTAATGTAGTTGATCTGTCGGCTGGTACAAGTAAAATAAAAGACAATGGGACCAGTTAGACCAAAAGTAAGATCTTCAAATATACAAGGGATTTAGAAAAACCTACACACTTTCTCTGTAGTTCATGAATACTCGCTTTTGTTCTTTTTTTTTTTCTTTGGGATGTATTAAGTCTTATAATCTCAACTACTGGATGAGATTCAAAAAAAAAAAAAAAATCTCATCCGTTAAACTTTTTCAACTTTGAGGTGACAACTGATTATATTTTTTTCAATTGTTACCTTCTTGTCATCACTAATCTAAACATGTGTATTAGTTTAAACTCAAACAATATAAAAATCTTTATTATTATAGTTTAAAGCAAAAATAAACTACAGTACAATAAAGCTTTGTATTGCTATAGTGTTTTGAACCAATAGGTTTAAACCAAGGTTTTCAAACACCCTATAAAGTTTGAAGGGATGCTTTATGGTAAGATAGATACTTTTGCCTTTTGATAGGGTAAGTCATTTTGGTCCTCTGGTTAAATTTCTAATGATATGATCTATAATTGAAAACAATCTTGTGTCATACGTAGCAAATTTTTAATCAAATGATTAAAACAACTTGTCCTATGATCTGGTAAAAATGTCTCCCCCAATTTGAAATGTTTACACATTAATATTTAAGAAGTATTGACCTACCACACACTGTTTACTTGGCTGCGCCAATCGACTTTTCCATGGTCTTTTTCATCAATAATCCTCTTTCCGCTTTTGTTTGTCGTGGAATATTCATAGGGTCAAAACCAAACAGCTCTAATAAAGAGGTCCAAACACAATATTGACCATGACAGCCTTGATAATATGCCAATACTCTTCTCTCTTGGAGTAATTTCATACTTAAATCAAGCAAAAGTAAAGTTGGTTTCAGTGGGTGTCTCTAACCATATGCTTACGATTCAAGCGAACCCCTTTCCGCACTTAAAAGGTAGCCCATTAGCAAAAGTTTAATAATATTTAAGCCTCAGTATTTTTTTTTTTTTTTTTTTGAATAAGACGTGATTGTTTTTGAAAAGTCTTTACAAATATAAACTTCAATGTCATGAAAGAAATTAAGATATATTCGGTGCCCATTGGCTAGCCTATTGATAATGCCGTGCCTTCTACGTGTCATTTATGAAATTGACATAAAAGAAATTGGATGTCTGTTTACCTTAACTAGATCATTGGGAATCTTGCATATATTATGGGACGAATGATGAATTTAATTGATTTGACAATAACCATCCATAAAAGATGGAACACGTTTCATTAGGATTAAAGCATAAGAAATATGGAAATCTCGCGACTTCACATCAACTCCTCCATGCGATGCACTTTGTTATTAAAAAAAAAAAAAAAAGAGAGAAAAATAACACATTTTTGAAATTTTAAAATAAATAGTAGGTTTTGAAAATATATATAGTAAATCCATTACAATATAAATAATTTATTTACTGTACAAATAATAAAAAAATTCACAATATAAATAATTATTTGCACCTTAAATCAATTTATTACGTAAATAAAAATTATCATTGTAAATAATAGGATAAATAAATTATTTACACCATAAAATTTTTATTTATTATAAATATTTTTAAAACCTGCTACTTACTATAATTAGTTTTAAAAAAGTATTATTTACCACAATTTCTAGAAAAAAAAAATAGTGGCCTAAGAGGTGTATGTAGACATATAAAAACTTGACTCGAAGTGAATTTGAAAGTGGGACATATATCCCATGCAAATTTTTTGGAGCAAATTTTTTTTTTTCAAATCATTTTAAATCGGCTTCACAAATATTAAAGACAACTAGCAATGTATTTGAAAATAGTCTAAATCAAGTTTTATATTCGAATCACATACATATACGAATTTTTTTAAAAACAAAAAGAAAATAATAAATTAATAATTTTTTAATATATAAATACAATAAGGTACTTTAACCAATCTGAAACATGTAATATTCTTTATTTACACATGCAATATTATCCGTGTGTTTCTATGATATTCTACTTGTTTAAATACAACATCTAATGTTATATGCCTTAGACTACATTTATTAAATGTTATACATAAATAAGTTAAATGTTACATAAATGAATGGATAAAATTATATATGTAAACAGAAAAATATTAGATGTATTAGATTAGTCAGTGTATCCCATTGAAAACTGCTTCAATAAATACGTAATATTTATATATTAACAGTGACATACAAATTGATCATGATAATGACCGTAAGGGTGGTTGAATCAATGTTCAACTAAATGCTTTTTTCATTTTTATTTTTTCACGTTATGTCTTTTACATATATATTTTATTTTATTGTGCATTTTTTTTTTTTTTGTGTTTACCTTTCCATGTGTTTCTTAATTCTGGAGG
Source organism: Artocarpus hirsutus (assembly GCA_946598075.1). Classification (NCBI taxonomy): domain Eukaryota; kingdom Viridiplantae; phylum Streptophyta; class Magnoliopsida; order Rosales; family Moraceae; genus Artocarpus; species Artocarpus hirsutus. The sequence goes on from CAMOHE010043962.1 coordinate 33,845, forward strand.
AATTTCTTTTTTTAATGAAAACTTTTATTAAAACTAAAACAAGTACAAACATAGTCGTATGAGACCACCTATTGTAGAAGAAACGGACCTCAAATACCGGCTGGATTCACCGATAAAGACATATGAAGTATGGGGACTAAATTTAAGTATCGAGACCCACAGAGGAAAAGCCCATTCAAAACATACAATAGAGCATGATAAAGCCTCGTTTTCAAGACCTACTACAGTCGATAGAAAAGCCTAGTCGACTGAAGTCAAACCTTCCTCGCCGAGGGTATATTCAACCCAGCCTAGACCAAGGTCTAACAGGATACCTACGCACCTTCAGCCAATAATAAGTAGAGAAGACAAACAAACTAAAACTAATGATAGTGAGATAACCTCTATTATTATAATAAAAGCTTTATTACGCATAAACATTATCAAATACAGTGGGATCTCCACCACAATTATTCTATATAAACAAAAGCAAAACAAGAGCATGGAGAAAACAACCTGACAAGATCGAGATCGCTACCACTACCATCTAGCCTACTCTTGACAACCATCATCACAGCGAAACCTCTGACCTCCTCTATGAACCCAAACAACTTTGGATCTAGCCACCTTTGATCCCATCAACCTCAAATCCAGCTTGTCGATGATGAAACCACCAGCCAACACACCTCAACTAAGCAATGTTCCACACGCCACAAAGCTGATTGGAACTCTATGCCCCTTACTTCAACCACTCGCCCCTCCCTTCCTAAGGCCAAATTCCTGGTGACCAGCCCTAAGATGGTATCACGCTTTGGCCACAGAGGGTGGGAGAGGCACCTATAAAGGATTGTAAGACATAGAGGGAGAGAGAGCAAAGAATTTTAGAGAGAGGGAGGTGATATTAGCAAACCTTCTAATTTTGGGGAAAGTTTTTCTAATCAAGTTCACATGAACTTTTTTTGATACTACATAAATAAGAGAATGTTTTGATAGGTTGTAAAAAAATACATTTTTCAATATATAGCCTGTTTGGTATTAGATGATTCTAACCAACTTTTTAGTTAGAAATAGTATAAAGCTTTCATATGCTACAATAAAAGCAAAAAAAGTTATGAAATGTAAAGCTCTCACATGCTACAGTGTTTATAGTTCTATCCAATGGTTCTAACCACTATGCCTATACACCCTACTAGCTTAGTTGTAAACCATTAAATTACATTGGAATTAAGAAAAACTATAAAAGATATGATAAATACCTATATCTAAGTAGTTAAATTTTTATGAGTTTTTATCATTTTTTGTCTCTTTATTTTAATAAAGCATCACATTTATGCCTTGCTATTTGAAAAATATGAAAAAGGTACTTCGTATTCTTCAAAAAGTAAGGATAAATTGGCAATTTGATGTTCCAAAAAAGTTAAAGAAAAGTATTTTTTAAAACTAGAAGGTAGTTATTTATATTTTTCTAACAAAAGGTGCCAATAGGATGTCTCGTTAAATTACATGGTATCAAAATCATAATAATTTTTATTAAGTTAGATTATATTAGTACATTTTTCTAATTTAATTAATAGGATCTTATGGTTAAAAATATATCATAATATCTTTTTCATATTTTATTACAAATTTTTTTTTAAAAAAAGTATAATATAATATAATATTGATGATGATGATAATAATAATATACTTAAATTATATTATTATAGAATACTCATTTTTTAATATCAGTGTATCAAAATTATATTCTTGAGTTAAAAAATATATATACTTAAATTAAAGATAATCCAATATAGTGGTAAGAGTTAGTTTTTAACTATTTGATAAGATCAGTTAAATTTTTATTTTTCTTTTTTAATTTGATCATATGATTTTAATATGATTTGAAAGTTAAACATTTTTCATTCCTAACATTTTTAAAACTTACCCCAAAATTCTATTAGAATTGAATGTTATTGAGGAAATTCAGGGTATGAAATATCCCTTTAGATAAGGTCATAATTCCAAACTTTTGTATTAAGTCATAATCAAATTAGATGAAAATATATATATGTACAACTTAACGATTATCGATAGATTTTTTTCCTTTTTAAGAAATTAGACAAAATAGACCAAGTATTAAAATTATTAAAAGTAAATAGCACATTTACAAAGATTAAAAACTAATAGGCTATATTTAGTTTTACATATTTTATTTTCTAATTTAATATTTTTAATACCCTTTCTTCTCATCTCAAACCCTCTTTTTCTAATTTTCAAAAAATATCTCTTCTCCGCCCTTCTCTTATCTTCTCTCTCTACTTAGTCTCTCTCTTCCCTCTCTCTTTGTTTCTTTCTTACTCTCACCTTCAGCCCTCTACTCCGTCCAGCAGCCGCCTTCGCGCTTTGAAAGCGACAACCGTTAGTTCAGGAAGACTGTTGGCTCGCAAAGAACCCATAGCCTCAGAGACCACTACAATGATGTCACGGTGTCAGAATTGTGACGCTCACATCGACATCTGGGTCAACCACGGTGGATAAAAAAAACTAACGCCGAAGGTCGCATGGTGAAACTGGTCATGAACGAGGATAAAAATTGTGAATGACCATGAACCAAAATCTAGCTTTGAAGAGAGAGAAGATAAGGAAGAAAAGAGAGGGGAGAGGGAGAGAGGACAGTGGAGCAAATTAAGAGAGAAAGAGAGAGAAAAAGAGTTATTAGTTTTGGTAATTTAAGGATATTTTAGGTAATTTTTCTTTTAGTAAATTTAAAACTGACTATCAAATGCTGTTTACTATCTTAACAAAAATTTTAACCTATTTATTTTTATTTCAATTTGATTGTGGCTTAATCCCCTCCTCTTTTTTTTTTTTTTTTTTCCCCTTATCCTGCCAAAAAAAATTCTCGTCATATTTTAAGTCCAACCAAATCTTAGTCAACATATAGCTGGTTATTTTGACACAAAGATAATTAACTTTTGGAATTTCCAATGAATGACAGAGAAACAAATACAGAATTTATACATTGCGCGCCCGAAGCATGCACAAAGATACCCATTTGTCAGGAAACTCACACAAACATTGGAAATGCCTCTAGCTACATAAGTAAATTCAATTAAATCTCTATCTTTCAAATAAAAAAAAATTTACAAACCGACACAATTTCTTGAGGTGGTGACTCCACCATCCACAACTAGATTATGACCACTAACATACTTTGACTCGTCGCTGGCAAGATAAAGAGCAGCCTCAGCTATATCTTTAGCCCTCAAAGTTGGACCTTTCAAGTTAGCAAGTCCTCTCACAAACTCCTCCATTTTCTCCACTTCTTTCTCACAAGGCAATCCAAAATTCAAGCTCTCTTCTTCATCATCATCATCTTCACCACATGATCTCCAAGCATTGACAAGCATTGACGTGGCAACTCCAAAGGGGGAAATGCAATTTACCCTAATCCCGTACCTTCCTAATTCACAAGCTGCGTTCTTGGTGAGGCCAACAATGGCGTGCTTCGAGGCGGAGTAGGCGTGCGGACCGAGCCCTCCCATGACTCCGGCGACGCTGGCGGTGGAGATTATGCACCCGCCGCCGCCCTGGTGGATCATCGCCTTTGCCGCGTGCTTCATTCCAAGGGCAACTCCCTTCACGTTCACCCGCATTACTTGATCGAACTCTTCGGGGTCGAAGTCGATTATGCTTTTGCGCTTGGACTGGTTCCCGAGAACCCCGGCATTGTTGAACAGAATGTCGATCTGTCCGTACCGGGAAACCGTCGATTGGATGAGGTTTTCGACGTCTTCTTCCAAGCTGACGTCGCAGTGCACAAAGGAGACCGAGGCTCCCAACGTTTCGGTGAGGAGTTCTCCAAGCTTGTCTTGGACGTCGGCAATGACAACCTTCGCGCCGTGCTTGGCGAAAAGTCTCGCCGTCGCTTCTCCGATCCCTCTGGCGCCGCCGGTGACGATGGCCACTTTGCCTTCCAACCTGTAAAACATGTAACGACAAAATATTTAGCACTTCGTATATGGTGGAATTTGCATTGTAAAACGACAAGGGTCTTGAATAGTTTTTTTTTTTTTTTTTTTTTAATTTAGACTTGATCCAAGAATGAAGAACTAGTAGTCTAATTGCATGTTTATTTTATTAGACATTGTTACAACTATTCTTATCAATGTAGGATTGATTCTCTTGCCCATTGATTTAAGAAAGAAAAATGAGAGATCAGAATTGTTGAAGTGGGAGATTAGAGGAGCTATCATATTTACCTTCTATAAGCAGGAGGATTGATTTCCCTTCCTAACACATGAATTCCGTGGAGGGATTTCTCAGGCATAACTTGGGCCGGCATGATTTAACACTAGTACTAGTAGTACTGGATATTAATAGCGACGAGAGAGAGAGAGAGGGATGGGTTAAGAAATTAGGATGTTGTGTTGAATCAAGAATGCAAGGTTTTATAGGCAAAGGCTGGAATCTGGATATGCATATAATAACCACACAGCTGTAAGTGGGCTCCACGCCCCTGCGAATATACGGTCTGTTCTCTATTTCCGGGTAACCTCCTTAAAGAATGGAGGTTTTTTTTTTTTTCTTTCCCAAAGAAAAAACATTTTCTATTGTAGTAATAACCCAACTATTTATAAATTTATTAGTCTAAATTTAATATATATTGTATTTTGTAGATCAAGTCTTATTATTTTAATATTAACGGGTTATAACACCGTATAGGTAAACAAGAATTCTAATAATCAATACTTTTCAATCAACAGATTTTTTTTTTTTTATTTTGACTTATGTCATCTCATAATTTGATTTCAAAATGGCGCATAATTAAATAGGCGTCCCTTGATAGAGAAATCTCCTACTTTTTAGTCTCCCTTCAATGATTCTCTGCGTGCACTTATCTTCTTAAATCTTCATGCCTTCGGTTTATTATAATTTTGATCAAAAGAAATATGTCATAGAGGATCATATATGCACAAACGGTTCAGATAATTAATATTTCATCATCCTCAAAAATAATTGCCAAGAAATTTAACAATTTGTATGGTCTTTTAAAGGAAATACCAAAGTAGTCCCTTCTTTATAAAAAAATCGAAATAAGTTATCTCGGTACTATAGTAACTGTCAGAAACCAAAGAGACAGTGATTGATTTTAATATATAGCATAATTTATGTACAACCTTTTTATAATTTGTTTCGCCCTGACAATCTTTATTTCTTCCCCATGTTACGATCTTATGATAAAAATACATTTACATATATAATATTATGTATATTATGCACACACACATATATATATAGTAGAAATGTTTTACTAATAATTAAACTATATATATAAATAATCTGAACTAACATGAATTATGGGATATTTGTTTCGTATCTATGCATGATTGGTGTACAAGTTTTTCATAATTTGTAATCCCAAGGAAGATATGGAAACAGTTGTTGTGTGGATTTGTCAAATGAATTTAGAAATATTAGGTGAAACACAAGGAAGCTAAGCTCTAGTCGTGTCCAACCACACATGATGAAGTGGATATCTTATTAGGTAAATATGCACATCAATTTTTGTCAAATTGGTGGTACGGCTCCTAGCAAGACAAGCAGTCTAGATTCCAAAAATGAAAACCGAAATTGTTTGTCTACTTTCTCCCCTCAAATTATTTGAGTCCCTTGTTAAAAAAAATGAACTTTTACCATGCTGTGACATTTTTTGTGCCGCACCATGATTCACTGCTCGCCAAACTTTTTAAGAACAATTATAGAACAACAAACATCATATCGGTCGCATCAAAATTTGGTACACGAACTAGTACTCGCCTCCTTGAAGCACTTGTTTCACACGTTTTTTCCTTTTTCTTTTCACAGGTAAGCACCTTTTTCAGAAAGCACTGCTGTAAAGCATTGATGATGTAGGCAAGAACGCAAAAATCAGTAAAATATTTAAATTTTGGTGAAAATTTTAATTTTTTCAAGATACTAAAATATCTTTTAATGTAATATCAAATTTTGGTAAAATATCGTAAGAATATAAAAAATATTAATAAATATATGTTACAGTGTCGATATCGAAAAACTTATAGTGTATTTTGTATAAAATTTTGATACATAATTTCAATCAAATTTTGATAATGTTGAAAATTATAAAATTTAATAGATTTTTTTTCCTTTAGAAATTATGATGTTTATGGAATTTTTAATTATCTTCATTCAGACATACCACCATTGGTGGTAATACAATGAGAAGAAGTCAACAAACCTACATGTAGTATATTCATTACTATATTCAATGCTATTCAAATAACATGTTACGACATCAATATTGTTTAAATTAAATAGAATCCTAACCATGTTTAAGTCTTATAAAACTTTAATATTGACAAATCTAATATGTATGGAGTTTGTTATGTAAATCTAGTTTATTTATATTTCTTTTTAGTGCCTATTGTATTTTAAAGCATTAGAAATATATTTAGTATATAATTCTCATAATTTTTATAATTTTTGCTGAAATTTTCACTAATATATATGATATTTTCTCAAAATTTTGATAGAATTGAAGTATCGATAATGCTGTCGATACCAATATTTTATCCTTTGTTTTATGTACTAGCTGATAAAAAGTAGATTCTGCCATATGATATACACAAATGCACCCACTTTCTTTGAAGTTTGGTGCTTAATTGGTTAACATCTACGGTGTCCTTCAGTAATTTTCTTTTTATAAATCATAGGAAGCGGTTAGTGGTCTTTTACCACATAGAACTGTAAAGACTCTGCCTCCATCGCTTAGTTAGGGTTTTTTTTTTTTTTTCCTTTTTTCTTTTTTCCTCCAGCGCCGCAACCTTTTCCATTGGAACTGGACTCTAGCATCGGTCCTTGGTCGGTTTGCCAATCTCCAGCCTAAGAGGGAGAGCAGCACTCTAGGCGTGGTGGGTATGGGGCTAGTGCCTATTGTGATGTGATGCACTAACATGATGGGGTCGCGGGTCTGGTGGTGTGGTCTGGGGTTTCAGGTTATGGCAAAGGTTTGCTGTTGGGGCGTATCCGTTGCTGCTTGAGGTGGTGTAGTGCCTTGGAGCCACGAGGTGTGTGTTGGTGCGATAGGGGGTGGGCAGTTATAAGGTTTTGGGGGATTTTTGGCTGGCTGCTTTCTTTCATGAAGGGTGGTTGTGTTACGAATCGTGATGCTGATATTTGTTGGCTCGTGGTTGTGGTTGGCTTTCTTCGCTGGGATGTGAGGTTGCAGCAGTTAGAGGAGTCTGGCAATCTACTCTGTCTCAACACTTTGACAGTGGCTTGGTGTATGGGAATCATGGTTGGAGGGAATCGGCCTAGTCCTCTTTGTGCCTGAGTTGTTTGGCATTTTCATATCAGCTGATGGTTTTGTTTCCATTTCTCTGACATAATAATAGATGCAATCTCCCTTTCTTCCCAGATTCAGATTGTGTATATGTTTTCACGACATTGTATGTTTGTAGTATAGGTTGGTGAATGTTATGCCAATTAATCATTCGGACAATCAATTGATTATAGAAGTTTTGTTAAAAGAGTTATATACAGGCTTTTTTTTGGTTTGTCGTGGTAATTTCTTGTGTTTTCGAGTCTTTGGCGTACATTATACTGTTTGAGGGTGATTAGATTATATTAATAGAATTGGTTTTATTTAGGGATTTTGCCTTGTATTATAAGGTCATCTCACTTTGTAATTTTGTATAACGAAATGAAATCTTTGCTATAAGAAAGGACTTTTTTATTTTTGCATTTTTTTTTATAATCAGTTATGAAAGCTTCAATTAAGACTCATAAGGACAAAAATGTAGCACAAATTTGATTCCAATAAAATGGGTGCTATTCTCACAACTAAGTAATTAAACTGTACCGTGGCTCGTACATGGCTTTCATAACATAATTTCACCCTATGATGCCACATTCTAGTCATAAATGATCCCAAATCAAACCCCATCTTACTTAGGGTACGTACAACAAGGCTTAGACCATTGTTTAGCCAGATAACTAAACACCTTCCTGTCACGCCCCACTGAGCCACAAAAAGGCCACACACTTGCCTTGGGCATTTTTTAGGGTATAATTGGCCCAAGGAAGATTCTAGAAGGGTCCGGAGTGTTCTATAACGTTCCACAATATTCCAGGAGGTTCTACGCTTGTCCAAAAGCATCCTGAAGAACCCAGAATGTCCTGTCCTGGAAGGCTCAAGACTTCTCTGGAGCACTCTAGAACTTTGGAATAGTTAGGAACATTGTAGAGTAGTGTAGAATTCTCTAGATCACTCCATAATTGTAAATATCAACCACACTTTACTAGAACATTATAGGGAGTAAATAGTAACCATAGGATAAAAGCAATCTTGACCGTCCATTCGTTAGGAGGGTGCCTATAAATAGGACCAACCCCTCATTTGTAAACCATCCAGGAAGTATCTAAGAGAAATCCAAGAATCAAAGCCTTGTAAAGTTCTCTTAGCTTAATATAACTTTCCTTTCAGAGTTCTCCTCATTCTCTTGTATTCCCTTTTATTCTAGGCAAGTGCGTGAGTAAGTCAAGCTAACTTAGCATTGGGAGCATGTTAAGGCCGCATGAGTACCTTCGGAGAAAGTAAGCTCATGACAGTTGGTATCAAAGCGAGGTTCAGGCCGAGACTATGGCTAAGCAAGGTGCTGCTCAAAGGGCCACAAGATCCAACCCATCTGACGTAGAAGTGATGCAAGAGTGAGGTCACAAGGAGATAGTCAACCCTAATGTTGTGACTAAGTGTGGTCAATCTAAGGACGTGATCTTTGGTTTTGACTCACGCTTGTCTCGAGTAGAAGAGGCTGTGAGTGGCGTGGAGGCCCAGGTGGATGATCTAAGCCAACGAGTGGATGGCCTAGAAGCGGAGGATGCCGCTATCCACACTGCAATCCAGGGCATGTTGCTCCAACTAGAGGAGTCCTTGCGGATCAAAATTGAGAAGGTCCGTGATGAGTTCACAGGAGAGCTCACTAAACTGCATCAAGCCCACGAGATGAAGATGAATAGCACGCTTGCACGCATTGAGGATATGTGTGGGGATTTAGCCCTTTGCAAGCGCGCATTGGCAACAGGGTCCAGTAGTAGCATCATCGAGGCCAGGTGCATCGAGGTGCCAAAGCCTAAAAGTTTCAAGGGATCACGCAATGCACGAGAAGTGGACACCTTCTTATGGGGCCTAAAGCAGTACTTCGGAGCCATGGGCATCATAGAAAAGGACGCCAAGATCCAGTCCGCGGCTCTTTATCTCAGCGACACCGCCATGCTTTGGTGGAGGAGAAGGCAAGGAGATGTTGAGAAAGGTACGTGTACCATGATTACTTTTGATGACTTTAAAAGAGAGCTTAAAAAGCAATTCTATCCCAAGAATGTCGAGGATGAGGCCAAAGCTCGTCTGCGAAGGCTTAAACAATCAGGGTCTATTCATGATTATATTAAGGAGTTTACTAACTTAGTACTTAAGATCCCTGATTTGTCAGACAAAGACGCATTCGTCAATTTTATGGATGGACTCCAACAATGGGCCAAGACTAGGCTAAGGTGACGTGGGGTGCAAGACCTTGCCACCGCCATAGCTGTGGCAGAAAGCTTGATTACTATGCAAGCCAAAAGGATTCCACCAGTAAGCCAAAGGATAAGAACAGTGGCCAAGCCAAAGTTGGAGGAGACAAGGGCCAACGCAAGGACGAGCATCGCCCAGATAACATCTCAAGGGGCAAAGACAAGGGCAAGCAAAAGGATAGCAGGAGTTCAAGCAAGTCCAACAACAACAAATGCTTCCTTTGCGACGGTCCCCACTAGGCTAGGGACTGCCCATAGAAAAGAGCCTTGAATTCGCTCTTAGCAAGTCATCAAGACGGGACGAAAACCAACAGCGGTGCACACATGGGGTCCATGCAACTACTCAACGTGATCCAATCTACCCCTAAAACCCAAGCCAAGGGCCTACTCTTTGTGGACGTAACCATTGGAGGAAAACCAACGATAGCCATACTCGATACAGGTGCATCCCACAACTTTATCTCAATTGAAGAAGCCCAAAGGCTAGAACTTAAAGTGACTGGTGGAGGGGGCTCCATCAAGGCCGTTAATTCAGCTGCCTAACCTATCCACAGCATAGCCCGAGGAGTTAAGACCAGCGTAGGAGCCTGGTCTGGGCACATAGACTTCTCAATCGTCCCAATGGATGACTTTAGAGTCATCCTGGGACTAGAGTTCTTGGATCAAGTCAAAGCATTCCCGGTACCATTCGCCAACAGCATGTGCATCATTGATGGCGACAAGGCTTGTGTGGTGCCAACGACCAAGACCAACAAGCAAGGCACAAAGATGCTTTCGACGATGCAGTTTAAAAAGGGCATCCAAAGGGATGAGGAAAGCTACTTGGCTATCCTCAAGGAGTATGACGATGAAAAGTAAGGGCCATTAGAAGTTGAGCAAAAGGAGGTAGTAGCCATCCTCGAAGAGTTCAAGGATGTTGCACCAGTAGAGTTACCAAAGAAGCTACCACTAAGGAGGGAGGTAGACCATCAGATCAAGCTGGAACCAGGGACTTAGCCACCAGCCATGGGTGCGTACCGCATGGCACCACCAGAATTAGCAGAATTAAGAAGGCAACTCAAGGAGTTACTTGATGTAGGGTTCATTAGGCCTTCTAAAGCCCCATTCGACGCATCAGTCCTATTCTAAAAAAAGAAAGATGGTTCTTTACGCATGTGCATTGACTACAGGGCCCTCAACAAGATCATGGTAAAGAACAAATACCCCATTCCTTTGATCGCTGATCTGTTTGATCAACTAGGTCATGCCTGCTATTTCTTGAAGTTAGACCTTCGGTCGGGGTATTATCAAGTTTGCATAGCCGAAGGAGACGAACCAAACACCACATGTGTTACTGGGTATGGGTCTTATGAATTCTTGGTTATGCCATTTTGACTAACCAATGCACCAGCTACATTTTGTACTTTGATGAACAAGCTGTTCCACCCATATCTCGATCAATTTGTGGTCGTCTATTTGGATGACATAGTGGTCTATAGCAACACATTGGAGGGGCACGTGCAACACTTAAGGGAGGTGTTCAAAGTGCTACTAGACAATAAGCTGTACATCAAGAAGGAGAAGTGCTCCTTTGCCAAGCCAGAGGTAGACTTCTTGGGGCACAAGATCAAGGATGACCAACTAATGATGGAAGATAGCAAGGTACATGCTATCCAAACTTGGGAGCCACCAACCAAGGTACATGAGCTACAATCTTTTCTTGGGCTAGTAAATTACTACCGCCGATTCATCAAGAGTTATTCGACGAGGGTTGCTCTACTGATTGACCTTTTTAAGAATAACAAGGCATGGGACTGGGCAGAGAAGTGTCAACAGGCCTTTGATGATCTAAAGAAGGCAATCAGTGATGAGCCGATACTCAGCCTACCCGATCACACAAAACCTTATGAGGTACACACGGATGCCTCAAACTTTGCCATTGGAGGTGTTCTTATGCAGGAGGGATACCCAATTGCATATGAAAGTCGAAAGCTCAACAAAACTGAGCGACGCTACACGGTGCAAGAAAAGGAGATGACAGCCATCATCCATTGTCTTAGAGTGTGGCGTCATTATCTACTTGGGTCAAAGTTTACGATCATGACTGACAACATTGCAACAAGCTATTTCTAGACTCAAAAGAGGCTTATTCCGAAACAAGCTAGATGGCAAGACTTCCTGGACGAGTTCGACTATGTCATGGAGTACAAGCCAGGAAAAGTTAACGTGGTAGCTAACGCGTTGAGTCGAAAGGCCGAGCTATCAAGCATTTCTCAAGTCACTAGCCTACTATTAAGCAAAATCAAAGAGGGACTAAAGGTGGACCCTTAAGCACAAAGCATCATAGCCTTGGTGAACGAGGGCAAAACACAAAGGTTTTGGCTAGCTGATGACATCTTCTACGCCAAAGGCAACCGTATATATGTACCGAAGTGGGCCAACTTGAGGAAAGATTTAATAAAGGAGTGTCATGACTCCTTATGGGCAGGCCACCTAGGTATGAACCGCATACTTGCTCTCTTGAAATCTGTCTACTACTGGCCTAATATGCAAGATGGGGTCGAGGAATATGTACAAACTTGCCTTGTTTGTCAACAAGATAAGGTGGTCCAACAGCAACCAGGGGGCATGCTTAACCCATTACCTATTCTAGAGAGACCACGAGAGAACGTCTCAATGGACTTCATCACCTGCCTACCGAAGTCCAAAGGGTGTGGAAGCATCATAGTCGTGGTGGACAGGTTTAGCAAGTATGCAACATTCATTGCAGCGCCAACTGATTGCACCGCAGAGGAAGCAGCTAGACTATTTTTGCATAATGTAGTGAAGCTATGGGGCATTCCAACAAGTATTGTCAGTGACCGAGACCCTCGCTTTACAGGGAGATTCTGGACGGAGCTGTTCAAAATGTTAGGATCAGACTTGAACTTTTCAACAAGCTTCCATCCCCAAAGCGACAGTCAGACAAAATGCATCATGCTCTATTAGAGCTCTATTTGCGGCACTATGTGAGTGCTAACCAACGGGACTGGGCCAAGATTCTCGATGGTGCACAATTTTCTTACAACTTACAACAAAGTCAGGCCACCAATAGGAGTCCTTTCGAAATCATCATGGGACAACAGCCAACAACTCCTTTTTTCCTTGCCACTCGCTATGAAAGGAAGAGCCCTGCTGCATTCAAGTTTGCCAAGTCATGGCATAAGCAGGCAGAATTGGCCCGGGTAGCGTTGCAGAAGGCGGCAAAGTGCATGAAGAAATAGGCAGACATATTGAGTTTAAGGAAGGAAACCTTGTCCTGGTAAAACTTTTGCCACAGCAATTCAAGACTTTCAAGAAGGTCCATAAGGGACTAATATGCAAGTATGAAGGACCTTTCGAGGTAATCAAGCATATAGGTAAGTTCTCATATAAACTACACCTTCCACCCAAGGTTAAGATTCATCTAGTCTTCCACATAAGCATGCTTAAACCATACCACGAAGACTTGGAAGATCCATCAAGAGGAGTCTCCCATCGAGCACCCACAACCATGGTCACCTCTTTTGACAAGGAAGTCGATAAAATATTGACGGATCAAGTCATTCAAAGACGAGGTGTGCCAAGCTATCGGTAGTACTTTATCAAATGGAAAGGACTGCCTGACACGGAGGCCAGCTGAGAAACTGAGAAGGCACTTTGGCAATTCAAAGACAAGATCCAGCACTACCACGAGGACACAACGAGGGCGTCACGAGCATAGGTGGGGAGAATATCACGCCCCACTAAGCCACGAAGAGGCCACACACTTTCCTTGGGCCTTTTTGAAGGTAGAATTGGCCCAAGGAAGATTCTGGAAGCATCTAAAGTGTTCTACAACATTCCAGAAGGTTCTACGCCTATCTAGAAGCATCCTGAAGAACTCAAAATGTCCTGGAAGGCTCAAGACTTCTCTAGAACACTCTAGAACTTTGGAATACTTAGAAACATTATAGAGTAGTATAGAATTCTCTAGAACACTCCATACTTGTAAATATCACCTACACTTTGCTAGAACATTCTAGGGAGTAAATAGCAACCATAGGATCAAAGCAATCTTGACCGTCCATTCGTTAGGAGGGTGCCTATAAATAAGACAAACCCCTCATTTGTAAACCATCCAGGAAGTATCCAAGAGAATCCAAGAATCAAAGCCTTGTAAAGTTCTCTTAGCTTAATACAACTTTCCTTTTAGAGTTCTCCTCATTCTCTTGTGTTCTCTTTTATTCTAAGCAAGTGCATGAGTAAGTCAGGCTGACTTAGCATCGAGAGCGTGCTAAGGCCGCACGAGTACCTTTGGATAAAGTAAGCTCGTGACATTCCGCTCTCAATGGGCAAAGGAGATATACAAACAGTAGCCAAAGATGGAGAAACCACCTCCTTTATTACAACCTGAAAAAAAAAAAAAAAAAAAAAAAAAAAAAAAAAAAAAAAACAAACAAACAAACAATAATACAAACAAACAAAAAAACAAGTCTTAACCAAAACACTGCCTCCACCACAAGCCACGAAACCAAGATTCCGTATAGCCTTGAACCTGCCGCCACCCAAAACCAATTATGTGCCCCTCTGATCCCTTACATCTTGACCAGGCCATCTATCATTCCCTGCCTCTGACGGCACGAACCAAACCGTCTAATTTCTAGGCCCCTTGACATCAACAACGAGCAGCCAACAGCCAGACCCACCACTAGCACTGGCCACCCTAAGCAACCACGATATCTCCCTCTACCATCCGCCTCTGTCTAAGCTAAAGGATGCTCAAACCCTTCCACACTTGCTGTAGTTAATAGTGGCTCTTCCCTCATTGACGCCAGCCTTAGATGGGCAGTCATCGTCTTCCCTCTCCCCGCTTCGAATCGACGTGCTGACATGAGCTCCCCTCCCCTCCCCTAGCATCATGACTCCCTGCCTCACTGAGATCTATTGTCGACAGCACTCTGGTCGAAACTTGGAGGCCATCGAACTAGCAATTCGTCAGTCCTCGGGACCTCAGTTTTACTTTCTCTCTCTTGACCTCACTCTCTCTCTATTCGAAAAATGCAAAGACTCTTTTCTCTTCTTCTTCTTTTTTTTTTTTTTTTTGCATTTTTGGTTGAACAGTAAGGAATTGCATAAATCTGCTGGAAAATAGTAGCTCAGCTGGCATATCAATTAACATTCGACAGCCTGAAACACGTGGCTTCAGCTCCCAAGACATGTTGTTCCACAAACCAATTAGTTAAATAAGCCTAAGCGCATAGGTGGGGCTGGCTTTGCTAGCCTAAATAGTAGGGTGATGAGGCGAAATACTGGAAACGCCAACAAACAAATGGCGTAGAAGATTTTGTTGATTTAACTAGGAAGATTTGGTTCAACAATGGCCTAGAATACGGTAGCTTCATTTATATATATATATATATATATATATATGTATGTATGTATGTATGTACATAGTGTGGGTGTATATAGAATAGTAATATATTCTACATGTAGCTATATTATATGTTTCCAAGTGTAACACAAATGGGTCGTAAAATCTCCTTCTCTGGCCTATTTTCCAGCTACTATGCGGACACTAGCTAGTATCAATCAGATGGAAGCTAGCTCAGTTGTCGTCTTATTATTGTATAGAAGCCAAAAAAGAGCGCATACAGACTGTACTCTTGGGATTTTGACTAGCTATCTATACTTCGTACTTTCGTGGATTTCTTTTGTTTCACATCTTCCTCCCCTCATTTTAATATGATTCTTCGACAAATCTCTTTTTCTTTGGGAAAATGAGATTACCGCTAAGCTAAATGCCTGCAATCACAATTTTTTAGAGTTCACAAGCTCAGTGGAAATTATCTGTTTTTTAAATAAATGAATCAGAACATAAGCTAATGTGAAACTTACATAACTATTTTAAATAGTGGATTATTATGTGTGATCGTTGTTTGGATGGTGGGTTTGTATTGAAGTTTATTAATTAAGTTTTTATTTCTATTTTTTATTTTTGGGTCGTGCATGTCAATGTTGCTGAAGTACAGTAAGTAGCCCTAACAATAGGTACACTTTAAAGAAATGAAAGAGAAAACCCTTAAATAATAACTTTTTCCCCTCCTCCTACTTTGACAACTGCACTAAATTTCTTAGGACTTCTGAATTGGTGCAATAAACTGCCCAGATAGGAAACGAGACAAAAGGGCTTGAACAAAAATCTTCTTCCTTAATCTTTTAGTTTATTTCATAATATATTAATATTGTCGCACATATTCATCTTTTTGTTTTTCCTTCTTCTCACTCTCTTAAGCAATTAATTAGAGTAATATATCCCATTAATTTGTGAAATCGATGATGGATTGATCATTGAATACAGTGATAGCAGGAACATACTCTTTTGCATGTTATTTGTTTATTGCATCAACGTGAATCAGGACGACAGGTTTGGGTCGACATACCAACAATACCCTTAATACAACTTAAAATTACAAATTCTACGTACTTTGACTTGATTAATTAAAATTATTAACATATATATTAAAGTGGTTAATTTAATTTTGTATATAAATTTTATATTCTTAAAGTTATATATCGTCTTTATTTTTCTTAATAATATTAGCATATTTAAATTTTCTTAATAATATTAGCATACTTTTGATAGCTTTTCTGGCTTTACCTTGAAGGTATATATACACCTTGACTTTATAAAAAGATTGATAATTGTTCTACCTTTTTCTCAAAAAATATAAATAAATAAAAGGATATATTTTGTTTACCTCCAAATTTTTAGTTAGTTTGTCATCTTACTTTTCGAACTTTAAAAACTCATACGCACACCTATCGATCTTTAAAACATTAGTAAAAATGCTCCTTGAACTTTAAAATATTAGCGAATTCCCCCTTTTTGTGACATCCGTCGATAAAGTTTTACTTTTACTCCTCGAACTTTGATAAATATGTCATCGTGTCCCCAAAACTTCAAAACTGGTATTTTTATCTCCTAAACTTTTTTCTTTTCTTTTTTAGTTAACTTCACATAAATCACAACTTAAATTGTTCACCCAAGAGCCTTGAATTGTGAACTGAGTCAACAATTCTAACCCACCTTTTTTGATGTTGTGTCATTTGTTTTTTGGAAGGTTGTGTCATTTTTTTGGATTTCTGTGCTTATTAAATAAAGAAAAATAAAAATGAATTGCACGCAAAAAAATTTAAAGAATATGCAAGCAAAATATTTATGCACATATATATGTATATATAAATTTCAAATATATGCATATATGCATAGGCCTATATGAAATACTTTTAACAAAAATAGGCAATAGACAATACAAAAAAAAATTACTATTTAGGTGAGAAATTTGAGTTTTGACTTTTGTGAAAAAATTATTGACTAAAAAAGAAAATGAAAAAAAAAATTTTAGGGGGTAAGAATACCAATATTTGAAGTTCAAAGAGTAAGATGACATAATTACGAAAGTTCGAGAGGTAAAAATAAACTTTATAGACAGAATGTACAAAAGGGGCATTTTTGCTAACGTTTTAAAATTTAAAGGGTGTGCATGCTAGTTTTCAAAGCTTGGAGGATAAGGTAACGAACTGACCAAAGTTCTTAAGGTAAAAATAAAATTTATCCAAACTAAAAGCTAGGTAATCGTGTGTGTTGATCAGATTATTCATGTTGATTGCTAATTTCTTCTCTCATTTTTATTAATCTTAACTCAAAGACAACAAACTAAAGTATATTTTGTCAGAGTGATTGTAATATATTTTTTCAAATAATGGAAACCATGTAACACATGAAATATTAAAAAGAAAAAAAAAGTGAGTAAATTGTGGGGAAAAAAACACTTAGCGCAGCAGCCATGGTCATGTGGCGCCACGTCGTATACTACCTAAGAGTTTGTGGAATTGCGACACTATATTATATTAGAGTAGAGCGCCACAACACCAAGAAGAGCATGGCACCATGACACTGACAACAACACCAAAGGCCTTAGGGGGCGTTTAGTATGCCGTAATCCTAAGGTGGGAATGAGAATCTTATAGATTCTCATGTTTGGTATACAGTAGTCTGAGTTTTGGATTCTTAGGAAACTCATTCCCATGAGATTCAGATTACCTCATTTTGGGGTAATCTGAAGCCCATCCAACAGGTAATATTCATATTCCTAGGAATCTTAAAACTATAGAAATCTCATCTTTTTTTTCATGATGATAATGATAATAATTATATTATTATTAAATTATTATTATTATAATATTTTTATAAATTAATATTTCTATGCAATATAAATACAAAAATTATATCAATATAAAATAATAATTTGATAATAATGTTAATAATAACATTAACAATATCAATAATATATAATATATTACATACACAATATCTAATATTATCTATGTTATTATTAATTAATATTAGAATATAATATATATAAATACTATAATAATAAAATAAAATAATTTCGTACTATTATTATAAGTTAATATTAATATATGATATAGATATAAATATTATATCAATATAAAATTATAATTTAATAATAAGAATAATAATAACATTAATAATAAAAACATAATAATATAACATCA